>JAPMUY010001022.1:0-12500 GCA_026901105.3 Galaxias olidus
AGTTGTAGGCATTTTCTCTGGATGAAATGATGCAAACCTTCAAACAATCCATTCTAATTCCAGGTTGTGAGGCAACAAAACATGAAAAATGCCAAGGGGGGTGAATACTTTTGCAAGGCACTGTAAATGGTTAGGTGGTAGTAATGCACGTAAAATACGTTGCTCAACAAATGTCTTAATTAAAAATGGATTGCATATAAGCCTCATTGATATGCAGGTATTTCTTATGATTTGTACAAAGCAGTATAGCGCCAACCCGCCAAGCATACAACTGGTGGTTGATCAATGACAGTTTGGGCAGATACGTTCCATTTAAATCCCCCGACCACTTTTCCTCTGTTCTCCAAGTGGCGTCCGCGCGACGTATGCTGTTACGTCATACTAAGGGCTGAGGGGAAGTGAACGAGGGGAAGTGGAACTACTAATGAAACGCAACAGTCCTCTTACGCTTGTCTCTGCCTGTAGTTACCTCAGTGGTCCATGTGGTGGTGCCCTTGCGCCCTAAGAATTATGATTCCGTTTACTTATTTATTTTTTAACCCCCCCCCCCCCCCCCCACCCCTTATATTCACAAGTAAAGTAAACATTTGTAATAATTTAAGAGTCAGACTCTTTCTTTTAAGCCTCCACTTCACTCAGCATCTTTCAGCCAATCATGGATTCATATTTGTTCACTCAGCATCTTTCAGCTAATTAAGGATTCATATTTGTTTCCCTGTCTAATGATACAAACTCACCTATAAGTCCTAAAACTACTATATAATATAGATTCCAACCACCGGGGTCATCCAATTATTGCATAATGCTGTTGCTATGGGAACATCATGTTTATATTTATATCATATTTAGTGACACTCTCACATGCTCTCTGTCTCACTCGCTTTCTTTATTTCTCCCTCCCTCCCTCCCTCCCTCTGCCTCTCTGACACACACACACTCAAACGCACGTACGCACGTCTCCTCCCGTCACCTTAGAGCTGCACAGGGAGGCAGAGAACTAATGGGCTTAGAGGCAGAGAGCTGGTTTACTTCAGGCTGATTTTAGACACTGCCGCTGTTTCACCTAGAACACACGCAAATACACACACAGAAACACACACTCATACATTGTTATGATGAGCTCAAGTGGCCATAACGAAAAGGGAGACACACCATGACAAACACTTAATAAAATAAGTCTTCACAACCAAAATAACCCAAAACACTAACTAATGAAGGTGTATGGTGTGAGCGTCAGTAACATCAGTAGTATGTGTAAGGGCTAAGATGATGGGTGTGTGAGCGTCAGTAACATCAGTGGTAAGATGATGGGTGTGTGAGCATCAGTAACATCAGTAGTGTGTGTAAGGGCTAAGATGATGGGTGTGTGGGTGTGTGAGTGTCAGTAACATCAGTAGTATGTGTAAGGGCTAAGATGATGGGTGTGTTAGCATCAGTAACATCAGTAGTATGTGTAAGGGCTAAGATGATGGGTGTGTTAGCATCAGTAACATCAGTAGTATGTGTAAGGGCTAAGATGATGGGTGTGAGCGTCAGTAACATCAGTAGTATGTGTAAGGGCTAAGATGATGGGTGTGTTAGCAGCAGTAACATCAGTAGTATGTGTAAGGGCTAAGATGATGGGTGTGTGAGCGTCAGAAATATCAGTAGTATGTGTAAGGGCAAAGATGATGGGTGTGTGAGCATGTGTGCGTGTTAGGAGGTGCATGGTGTGATGGATAATTTATATCTATGACAGAAAATAACCAATTAATGAGAGGGAGAAACCATGAAAAGATCAAGTACAATTTTATTGATGACTACAGAGTCTGAGTCAGAGTCTGTACACAGAGAAAATACTACAGTCAGATCAGTCTAACGACATAGTAAGTTCTGATTAGTTGACAAGGTTCTAACGAGTATATAGGTCTATAAGATAAACAATCATCCATTAGACAAGATGGATCACATGTTCATAATCAGCATGACATGTACGCAGGAAACTAAGACATGACTTAATGTTATGACTTAACCCAAACTTCTAGCCTTCAGTGTCTCCAAAAGGCACATACTGTCTCTTTGGTGACCTGGCCCTCGCTCTGACCCTCACCTCACCCATGAACAACATCCCAGGCCGGAACATCCGCTAGGATGCCCCAATTTGGCTACAACAATGGAAACAATAGAACAACCTCAAGTGGGATCATCAAGCCCAAACAGGGGTCTGCAGGAAAGAGCAGATGCCCTGATTGAGCTGCAGCCTTTGTGTTAAACTATAGGCAACGTTTTTGTATTGACGTATTACCTTTCTACAGTTTGCACATTGTAATGTCTATGGGAGAATGAAAAATTCAGTCCTCTTGAAGTCTCAATATTCAATATAAAGGTTGTCTGCCGCCGGGCGTGATCTCCCACAAAACGGTGAGAATTTGCATTACGGCACAAGGATGTGTCACTAAATGAAGAAGAGATGCCCATACTTGGAGTACAATCATTGATCATGCTAGCGACATGCAGTGACCACGAGCATTCTGCATGTCTACTTTGCGACGGTTAGGGAAAATAACTGTAGAAGCAGCCAAAACCACCTCTCATAAGAAACGACCTACAGCTGCTTTAAGTAACCCAGGACGACTGAGACCAGGTGTTTTGGGTAACTCTAATAAACCACCTGCAGGGCGTGGAAAGACTCAAACCCATGTTGCACAAGCGCTAGAAAATCAGGATGATCTGTGTGAAATTCAGTGAAGAGGGCAGCCTTGGCTCTCCATAGTCCCACAAACTGCTGTAGGACAAGCTCCTCCAAACAGTGGGACTCTTAAAACCATCTAAGGGGAGGGGAAGGGGGACCAGGAGGGCACAACGGTAGAACTAAACAAAAAATATAATTATGTGATGCGCTCCTGAAGAAAGGGGAGCAAACAGGAGACTGGCTCTCTGGGGCCTTTCCTTTCTTTTTTGAATATTTCATGCCTGTGATGACCAGTGTTCTCTTCAACTGTAACACACACACACACACACACACACACACACACACACACACACACACACACACACACACACACACACACACACACACACACACACACACACACACACACACACACACACACAGACACTCACTCACACACACACACACACACACACACACACACACACACACACACACACACACACACACACACACACACACACACACACACACACACACACACACACTCACACACACACACACACACACACACACACACACACACACACACACACACACACACACACACAACATGTACAGAGCATTAGAAGGTAGAGGTGAAGCAGACAAACTGCGGTCTATGTGGGTCAGAGGGTGAGGGTTAGGGGTCATTTGGAAACAAACTGCAGCGTCTCTGAAAGATAAGCGCTGGTACATGTCTAACAATAATAGTGGGTTCTAACATGTCAACATGCTGTCATTTCATCACAACATTTTCTTCAACATCTTGTTACTCTGTTGTTAACTCTGTTACTATAAAAATCCTGTACCTTTACTTAATCCCTGGACTGACTGACTGATTGACTGGCTGACTAGCTGACTGACTGGCTGACTGGCTGACTAGCTGGCTGACTGACTGACTGACTGACTGGCTGACTAGCTGGCTGTCTGACTTACCGGCTGTCTGGCTGATGGTTTTGCTGTGTGGATAATGCAGCATCAGGTCCTCGAGTCAGCAAGTTATGAATTGATGGCTGTGATGCAACGCAGTGATGATGTGCTTATCATGCAGAAACAGAGGAGCAGGAAGCACTCACAAAACATGTCCTACAACAATACCTAACAATGCCTGCCTGCCTGTCTGTCTGTCTGTCTGTCTGTCTGTCTGTCTGTCTGTCTGTCTGTCTGTCTGTCTGTCTGTCTGTCTGTCTGTCTGTCTGTCAGGCTAGCTGTCTGTCTGGCTGTCTGCCTGCCTGCCTGCCTGCCTGCCTGCTTGCCTGGCTGGCTGGCTGTCTGTCTGTCTGTCTGTCTGCCTGGCTGGCTGGCTGGCTGCCTGCCTGCCTGCCTGTCTGTCTGTCTGTCTGTCTGTCTGTCTGGCTGGCTGGCTGCCTGCCTGCCTGCCTGCCTGCCTGTCTGTCTGTCTGTCTGGTTGTCTGTCTGTCTGTCTGTCTGTCTGTCTGTCTGTCTGTCTGTCTGTCTGTCTGGTTGTCTGTCTGTCTGTCTGTCTGTCTGTCTGACTGGCTGGTTGTCTGTCTGGCTGGTTATCTTTCTGTCTGTCTGTCTGTCTGTCTGTCTGCCTGCCTGCCTGCCTGCCTGCCTGCCTGCCTGCCTGTCTGGCTGTCTGGCTGTCTGGCTGTCTGGCTGTCTGGCTGGCTTCCAGACTAATGCAGTCTTAGCACAGTCCCTCCTGTAGTGCTTTGGATCGCTCAACACAGAATAGCCCAGAGCTTTGAAACACACGCACGCACGCACGCCGCACGCACGCACGCAGGCATGCAAGCACGCACGCTCACTCGCTCACTCACTCACTCACACACTCACATACACATGTTTTTAGACTGTCAATCACACAAACAGATTTGAATTGTAAATAAGAAGCTCCTGGACCTAGTTGGTACTGCGGGCTGTACGCTGACAGGCCCAATAAGAAGCTCCTGGACCTAGTTGGTACTGCGGGCTGTATGCTGACAGACCCAGTAAGAAGCTCCTGGACCTAGTTGGTACTGCGGGCTATATGCTGACAGGCCCAGTAAGAAGCTCCTGGACCTAGTTGGTACTGCGGGCTATATGCTGACAGGCCCAGTAAGAAGCTCCTGGACCTAGATGGTACTGCGGGCTGTATGCTGACAGGCCCAGTAAGAAGCTCCTGGACCTAGTTGGTACTGCGGGCTATATGCTGACAGGCCTTTTCAGGCACTAGACTTGCTGTCTGAACTCATTAGCTTGCCTTCTGTCTTATATTCTGGTACATGTTTGTAAATCTAAAATGTGTATTACTATGCATGCACACTTTCAACCTATAGAAAATTCAGGACACAATTGGCTGAAGACAAAGCAACATTGAAATAAAAAAAGGTTCAGCAGATTAGATTTTCGCTTTGAAATTTAATTTCGAAGTTAAATTAACATGAGATTGGGATCTGGTGCGCTCCTCAGGGGAGTACCAATCAGACCGATAATCCACTTGTGTGATTTTTGTAATCCCGGCCCCCTGATTGGACCGAACATCCTTAATCAGGAGCAGGATCATTCTGGAATGTTGAAGCAACGCCAGTGCATACGTTACCAACAACAGACGTGCACATTTGTTAGAATAGCAGGAAGGAATGGGAGACAGAAATACTATTCTCATGGAACATTTCCCTTTAGTTCCATTTATTGTTGTCTGAGCATCAATTATAATGTGTTGCAGCCAAGGCAGTGAGGCAGAAAACCATGAATACACGATTTTTTTTGTCAGATCATTATTTATCCAATTTTGCTGGTAACTGCACAGGTACGGAATATTTTTGGTGTCAAAATGATTGCAAGCAAGACAAAATTACCTCAATCAAAAGTACCAGATGGGGCAGGAAGCATTTCCCTCAACTTTTCCCCTCCAATAAAAAATACAATAAAAATGACAACTAAACATTTCCGACATCAAAATAGAAGTACCGCTTCTAAAACATAAATTGTTGCACTGTTTCATAGAATTTTCCCCAAAAAATAATTTGGCTACACATTTTGACAAAAATTAACTGTAGATATAATATATGAATATGTAATAATATAAAAATGCTCACATAAGTCAAGCACAAACATAAAAACTGCATGTCCCTAATATTTGATTGGATGGGCACCACATACGCCCCTCAGCCCCCTTCATGTCGGCTAGCCTGTCTGTTTTCTCATCTCCCCGTTTTCTTCTCTACCTGCCTGTCTGGGTTCCCGCCCCTTCCAGCCTTTCCCCAGTCACCACCTTGTTTTCCTGAATGAAATCTTATGCTCGCTATAAATAGAACGGGGCCGTTGACGTCACAATGGTGGCGGCTGAACAGCATCCACGTCGGAGCGTGCGCTTGCAGATGATTCTGTCGTTCCCTCTCTCTCCCTCCCTCTCTCGCTCTCTCTATCTCTCTCTGTCTGTCTCAAAAAGCACTTTGCTGGATGGGGATGGACACTGTCGTTGTGAATGCAACCAAGACCACCAAACTAGACACCAGTAGATAGGATTGTCACATTTTGAGGAAGAAGGGAGAAAAAAAGGGATTAACTTTTCACGAGCCGGAAACCGTAACACCCGATTAAATAATGATCTTGCAGCTTTTAACCAGCTAGCGCTGAGCGGTTACACACGCGGTAGTAGACTACTGTATCGACGTTAGCTAGCTACCTGCAATTATTGTGACTACACCTCCAATTTGCTTCGTTTGAGACTTGCGCGAGCATAACTACTACTACACACTTGCAACAACGGTAGGTGAACAAAGACGGGTGGTGACCAGGTTCCAGCCCTCACGCGCCTCTGCTGTCTTTTAGGTCAGCTATTTGCAGGAGTCGGGTCAAGTACAGTGAACACAAATACAGGTCGTTCTTGAAATGTATCTTTAAATGCATGAAGTGAATGCATTTAAAGTAAAAAAACAACAACAAAAAAACAACCTTGTTCCAGCTTTTCAGTGCATTTATAGTAGGACATTGGCGTCTGTCCGTCTCTTTACATGCAAATGTACAATTTTAATAAATTATAAAATCTTTCTTGCAATAGTTATGTACATGCATGACGCGTGATTTGCAACCATAATCTACTGTGAAAAACATGCATAAATTTAATATTTAGCTGTTTTATGTAACTGGTCCGTGACGTCGGTCTAGGTCACCAAAAGTCACACAGCTGCAGCCTGGATAAAAACAAATTACATCACAGTATTATATTTTATATGATTTTCTTATATTACTGCAATAAACTTTACAGCAGTTTTACAATGATTAGGTCTGTATTGAATCATTATTTCAATAATTTATAGACCATTATTAAAAGCTTTGTGTATATGCCTATCACTTTTTGTCATGATACAAAGTGCATTTTGTTTTAAGAGCTGCCTTTTATTTCTTCTGTCCTATTTCCAGTCAGCTATTTGAATTCTAACTGACCATCTGACAGCATCCATCAATATAACAATAGTTAAAGAAAAAAGTAAGGTGGCACTCATACAATCAGTCAAACATTAAGTCAGCCAGCCAGTCAGTCAATCAGTTGGTCAATCTGTCAGACATTGAACCAGTCAGCCAGTCGGTCAATCTGTCAGACATTGAACCAGTCAGTCAGACCGTCAATCTGTCAAGACATTGAACCAGTCAGTTAGTCAGTCACACAGTCAGGTAATCACTGCTGTGAGGATGAGCAGGCTGGAGTATACAGTATGTGCCGTGTTGACCCTTGCTGACCCTCTCCAAGTCTGTGAATCAAGCGTGACCTTTATCTTCAGTCAGATCTAAAAAGCCTGTGTGCTGCTTTGCTGCCTTACTCACATATCTTATGGCTCATTTCCACCTAACAGTAGGTTAGGGGTCGGGTCGTTATATATTGTAAAGTTTATATTGTGGTTGTTGATGGTATGGTAGATAAAGGTTATTTTGTGGTTGTTGATGGTACGGGAGATAACCGTTATTTTGTGGTTGTTGTTGATACGGTAGATAAAGGTTATTTTGTGGTTGTTGATGGTACGGTAGATAACCGTTATTTGTGGTTGTTGATGGTACGGTAGATAAAGGTTATTTTGTGGTTGTTGATGGTACGGTAGATAACCGTTATTTGTCGTTGTTGATGGTACGGTAGATAACCGTTATTTGTGGTTGTTGATGGTACGGTAGATAACCGTTATTTTGTGGTTGTTGATGGTACGGTAGATAACCATTATTTTGTGGTTGCTGATGGTACGGTAGATAAAGGTTATATCGTGGTTGTTGATGGTATGGTTGATAACTGTTATTTTGTGGTTGTTGATGGTATGGTAGATTACCGTTCCTTTTCATTCCTGTTTTTTGCTACCCTTCTGTTGAGGATCCTAGCACACTGACCCAGTAATTCAAGCTAGAAACACTGCACTCTAAATAATCTAAGATTCAATGCACACATGCAAACAAACCCGCTATTTTTAAATATCGTATTGATTGCGATGAACACTGCCAGTATAAGCAGCTCAAGACAAATGCACCTTTTTATTTGATAGTTACGTGGCTATGAACCCCAACTAGATTTTAGGGGTACCTGTTTGCGGTGGAACAGCACAGGTTAGGTACCAAAAGTGTTTGGTGAAAATGTGTCAATAGTAACTCTCAGAGCATAGGTAACTGGGCTCAGTGCAGCAATCCTGCTCTTTCTGAGCCTGAGCATAGCTACATAGTAACTCTCAGAGCCTGAGCATAGCTACACAGTAACTCTCTCAGAACCTGAGCATAGCTACACAGTAACTCTCTCAGAACCTGAGCATAGCTACACAGTACCTCTCAGAGCATAGGGGATACTGCTGTCAGACCTGAGATGTGACGTGACATCCTACAGGTCTGTGTTGCCCGTAACAACAGGGATTTATTGTTCCATCCCATAAATCCATACCTAGTGGAGGAAGATGAGGATGGTGAGGGTGGTGGGGGTGCCTATATGGTCTGTTGCCATGGCGGCTGTTGTGTTGAAGTTTAAAGACAGCAGTACACTCCTCCCCCCCCCCCACTCCGTTTCTCTGCTTTGTGTCTGCTTGTCAGAACATCATGTAGGTCACTCTCCTCGCTACCTACAGAAGAGACTGCATTATGTGGCTTGTTTTGTGTGTGCCTGTGTGTGTTTGTCTGCGTGTGTCTGTGTGTGTGTTTGTCTGCGTGTGTCTGTGTGTGTGTCCTTAACCCTCCTAAGGTGTGTGTGTGTGTGTGTGTGTGCGTGTGTGTCTGTGTGTGTGTCCCTAACCCTCCTAAGGTGTGTGTCTGTGTGTGTGTGTGTGTGTGTGTGTGTGTCTGTATGTTTGGCTGTGTGTGTGTGTGTGTGTGTTTGTCCCTAACCCTGCTAAGGTGTCAGCCATGCTCTCTGTTTTTGTGTTGACTCGATTTTAGCTGCAAGCTATACATGTCTGTCTGTCTGTCTGTCTGTCTGTCTGTCTGTCTGTCTGCCTGCCTGCCTGCCTGTCTGTCAGTCTACTCATTTAGGCCATCTTGGTCAACACAGCTCAGAACTCTCCCACAGTAGAACCAAATGATTCAGAAAACATTCTGTAAATGAATTAATAAAGGAAGTCATGAATGAATGAGAATGTGTCTGCCTGCGCACGCTCTGCTCTAGGTATTCCTTTTAAGTGTGGTATTCTATAGTGTAGGTATTCCTTTTAAGTGTGGTATTCTATAGTGTAAGTATTCCTTTTAAGCGTGGTATTCTATAGAGTGTAGGTATTCCTTTTAAGCGTGGTATTCTATAGAGTGTAGGTATTCCTTTTAAGTGCGGCATTCTGTAGAGTGTAGGGATTTCTTGTAAGCGATGTATTCTATAGAGTGTAGGTATTTCTTTTAAGTGTGGTATTCTATAGAGTGTATGTATTTCTTTTAAGTGTGGTATTCTAGTAGCGCGTAGGTATTTCCTTTATGCGTGGTATTCTATAGAGTGTAGGTATTTCTTTTAAGCGCGGCATTCTATAGAGTGTAGGTATTTCTTTTAAGCACGGGATTTTCTAGTTATTTCTTTTAAACGTGGTATTTTCTGGGTATTTCTTTTAAGCATGGTATTTTCTTGGTATTTCTTTTAAGCATGGTATTTTCTAGGTATTTCTTTTAAGCGTGGTATTCTAGTAGAGAGGCCCTGTGTCCTGTGGGCGGCACCAATGTTCTCTCCTGCTCTGTAGTTTGAAAGGACTGGGCATGTCTGTGGAAATGTAATCCCGCTGGGAGAGAGCAACACCACAGAGGGCCTCCAGTAACAGCTTGTTAAAGGAACAAAGGAATGGAAGCCGAGCAGATGGGAGGAAAAGGGTTTTATTCGGCCGACAGGCTGTTTATCAAACACTATTACCTGTAGGTGTTTTGGCTCCATTTTATAATATCTACCCTGTGGCTGGATGTTTATGAAATATTGTCTGCCCAGTCACTGTTTATACAACATTAATATTGCTAACTGTAGGTAGCTTTGATTATTTTGTTCCTCTAGCAATAACTGCCTTCTCTAAACCTTAACACATAGACTGTTTGGCTATGGAGTAGCTGAACAATGCTGGACCACATTAGCACACCTCAGAGAATCCTTTATTCTCAATAGTTTCGTTCACTGCAATGGAAGAGGAGAAAACAGAGCAGATTAGTTTGGTACAGATGGGTTTTGCAGTGTTGCCGGTGAGTAAAGGAGAAAACAGCAGATTAGTTTGGTACAGATGGGTTTTGCAGTGTTTCCGGTGAGTAAAGGAGAAAGAGCAGATTAGTTTGGTACAGTTGGGTTTTATTACCAGTGAGTGAAGGAGAAAACAGTTCAACCAGGTCAAAGGTTAGTGCAGGTTTGCCAGACAGGTGGAATAGTAATTGTAATTTGGAACCATCAATAGTCGCAGACAGGAAGTTATTTCCCCAACTAAAGGTATAAGACATGCTGTTGTTTCTTCCTTGTTTAAACCAGGAAGTGCTGAGTGTTTGGCTTTCTGGTTTAATTCTATAACTTAATAGTGATGTTTATAGTGATCCTTTGGTAAGGTTATTGATTTATATTAGCTATTTACTAAAAGTTTTGTTAATTTTTTGTATCCCTTAAATGAAGGCGATGTGTCTTAATGATTATTATTACACAACATTTTTAGTCTGTACATATTGTGAACCCTTAAAGCGATACTTCGATGATTTTCTAAAACAATATATATTGTTGTTTAGGCTAAATTAAGTAAGTATATTGAACAAGTTCGGGTTATAGGATGAATGTAAGAGAAATTCACGTATTATTTTGACCACCGGCATTTAATGGTTAATTCATTGTACACCACAATGCCCATAGACCATTGCGCAAATCAAACTTGGAACCAGCAAACGCTCTCCCCTTGGCTGAAAACGTTGTTTTAAAAAATTCATGAAGGACCCCCGATGATGCAATAGAGAGCCATTGTCTCAACTCATTTACATTCTGCCGTTTGATTGCGAAATGCTAAATCACAATACAATGTTTAAAATACAACATTGGTATCTGATGAAAAACATTAAAAGATCGAAAATGGGGGAACTATCGCTTTAAGTAAAAATATTGATTTGATATTATCTTTACATAATATAATTATTAAAAGTATACAAAATACAGAAATCTTTGTTGTTTTTTGCTGGTGGAGGTGATTATGAAGTTATTCTGTTATGGTATTATTTGACTAATTGTTTTTAACTCTTTTGTTGCCGGTGGAGGTGATTATTATGTTATTCTGTTATGGTATTATTTGACTAATGGTGTTTAACTCTTCTTTTGCTGGTGGAGGTGATTATGAAGTTATTCTGTTATGGTATTGATGTGTAGCTCTTCTGTTGCCGGGGGAGGTGATTATGAAGTTATTCTGTTATGGTATGACTAATGGTGTTTAACTCTTCTGTTGCCGGTGGAGGTGATGGACTACGAGCGTCCCAATGTGGAGGCTATTAAGTGTGTGGTTGTCGGGGACAACGCGGTGGGTAAGACCCGGCTCATCTGTGCCCGCGCCTGCAACACCACCCTCACCCAGTACCAGCTGCTGGCCACGCACGTCCCCACCGTCTGGGCCATCGACCAGTACCGCGTGTGTCAGGAGGTGGGGGGGGTACTGGGGGTACTGGGGGGGGTACTGGGGGTACTGGGGGAGACAGGGGGGGGGGGGGGGGGGTACTGGGGGAGACAGGGGGGTACTGGGGGAGACAGGGGGGGGGGTACTGGGGGAGACAGGGGGGTACTGGGGGAGACAGGGGGGGGGGTACTGGGGGAGACAGGGGGGGGTTACTGGGGGAGACAGGGGGGTACTGGGGGAGACAGGGGGGGGGGTACTGGGGGAGACAGGGGGGGTACTGGGGGAGACAGGGGGGGTACTGGGGGAGACAGGGGGGGGGTTACTGGGGGAGACAGGGGGTACTGGGGGAGACAGGGGGGGGGGGGTACTGGGGGAGACAGGGGGGTTACTGGGGGAGACAGGGGGAGGGGTACTGGGGGGGGGGAGACAGGGGGGGTCCTGGGGGAGACAGGGGGGTACTGGGGGTACTGGGGGAGACAGGGGGGGGACTGGGGGAGACAGGGGGGGAACTGGGGGGGGGGGGGGGGGGGGGGGGGGGGGGGGGGGGGGGGGGGGGGGGGGGGGGGGGGGGGGGGGGGGGGGGGGGGGGGTTACTGGGGGCATAAGGGGGAGGGAGGGATAGGGGGGACATAGGGGGCATAAGGGGGAGGGGGGATAGGGGGGCATAAGGGGGAGGGAGGGATAGGGGAGGGGGCATAAGGGGGAGGGAGGGATAGGGGGTTCAGAAGGGGGAGGGAGTGATATGGGAGGGGTCATAATGATGGGGGACGGATAGGTGGGGTATAAGGGGGAGGGAGGGATAGGGG
>JAPMUY010001024.1:0-16736 GCA_026901105.3 Galaxias olidus
GTGTGTGTTGGTTTAGCCTCCGATTGGGGACATGTACCAGAGTACACACCAGTTGATTGGGGACGCGTTTCCAATTGGGGACAAAAATCATGGTCCCCAATTAGACTGGCTATGTAGTTGCATTCAGCATGCTCTACAATGGATTTCTATCTAAAAATCTCCAGTGACCCAAAAGGTGTTCTATTTCTGACTTGTGTGTGCCAAGTGTGTGTGTAAAGTGTGTGTAACACAGCGACCCCTTTGGCGGCCGTAAGAATTACACTTCCTATGTTATACACAGATTGGGATCACATGATCTCTATCAACCAATAGCAAATAGCCTGTCTGCTTATTCCATATCTGTCTGCTTATTCCATAAGTACACATCACCTCCCGCCACTTTGACTCTGATGGAACACCAAATGAAGAAGCGAAGGTGGGTAATGCATTAGATGTCATTGTTACATTTCCAGTCTAAGTAAATATGTAGGCTTATGTACGTAAATGAAAATTGTGTAAAGGCCAACAGTTACTTATCCATACATTGATTAGTACAGATTAGTTTATTTATTACTATTATTATTGTTATAAATTGTTGATAATCACTTAGCTTAGCTAGCTTAGCTCAGTGGCTAGCTAGCAGCTAACGGGAACGTCATGTTTGAGCTAGCACTAACTTAGCTAGTACCTGCAAATATATCTAGTCTCGACACTAAACGAGATGAAAACAAGTTGCGGGATGAAATTATTACTCAAATAAATCGTATAATTGTATTACCAAAAAAATCTAGATATCGCTGATCAATGTTAATAAGTTAGCTAGTTTAGCTAAGTGGTTAGGGTTAGCTAGCTTAGTTATAAGTGGGCAGTTAGCCTAGCTAAGTGGTTAGCTAACGGCTAATATGTAATGTGTGGCCTCGTATTAGCTACCGCCTAGCTACAGCGAATTTATCAAAACTAGATGAAAACACCTTGCTAGGGCTGAAACGATTACTCCAATAATCCAATAAAATTCACAATGTGTGCTTAAGTGTGAATGCTTTATACTGCAAGATTCAACTTGGTTTTTGAGCACATAGCAATGTTCCGAGTAGCCGGATTCATGCCGGAGTGACACCAGACTCAGTTCGATTTTATATTAATGTTTTTATTAAAATATATTCCAAATCTGAGTCAACTCAGGGTTTTTCCTGCATTGAAAATTATTAGGTAGCCGTATCCTTGAAGAATAGACTAGGGTTGCCTACTACTGCAAAGGCGTATTAGCCGAGGCGTCCCGTATATTGCCTGGGCTTAATTGGTTCGACGGTCAACTGCTAGTACTACTCCAAGCTGATCGGTAGACTGCATTCAGTTTAGCGACGTTACGTTATCCGTTAGCGTTAAATGTACTGTTACACACGATCGTTTTCACCGAAAAATGTATATGATATAAAACAACGTAATCTTTACAAAAATTCAAAGAGAAGAAAGGGTAGGAACAAGTTGTATTTTTGCTTTACAGTCCGTTGCAAATGTAAACCACCCCTTTCAAAATTATTAGAGCTTAACGCATTGTTTAACTTATTTAATTCAGAACCAAATAGCCTAACAAAATTTGAATATGCAAGGCTATATAAAATTTATTGAACATAACATAACCGATCAAGCGGGAATGCAAAACCGCTGCACAGACTGCCAGTTTGCGAAGGACAACAGGAGCATGTGAAAACATAGATTGAGCATTAAGTTTATGCTTTGCTAGGCTACAATATCCAATTACTATATAGGCTAGAATATATATATATATGAAGTAAAGGCATTTTAAGTATAATCCAAAATATGAAAACAGGAGGTCAAGCTGGATTATTACAATGTAACAATAGTAATACTTTACTTTTCATTGTTTAATTCTCATCACTACATTATTGCTGTATGTTCCACCATTTGATAGGTAACCTGATGATCCTTTTATTAGCATGGAAAGTAATCATGGAAAAAAAGAGAAGATGGATCTCCCCTCAACAGGATGCACTTGCACATATCTAATGGAGAATGAACAAGTCTGGACTTCAATCTAAGTTCATCAGTACGTTCAAAGGTGAGACCCCTGCAAATCTATTGCAGTGTCATGTCATGCAGTCTCTGTTTGAGTGCGTGATGTTTACACCAAAATGTAATTTGTAAAAGAGGACCCTCTTTGATTTACAAATTTTGTATTAGGTGTGACCACTGGCCACCTGCCGGGGTGGCTGGTAAAATGACAGATTTTTTTACCAGCAAAAATAATAAATAGCTTTTTTACTATTGCAAATGTGCTATTAATATTTATAATGTCATTTTGGTCTCCTATGCAAATCTCAATTAATATTATAGTAGTAATCATTGAATGATAAGATAAGTGGAGCTTCTCACCGAAGTGCCAACTTAATGTTAACAGTTGCCCCTGATGGTTCCATTTTCTTTATGCTAAGACTACTAGCAAGGCTAAAACTGTCATAACCATGACGTAATTAAACAATATGCTTTTGGATTTTCTTTTGGAACATGAGCCAGACATTTAGCTAAAATGGGGACATTTAAACGGAACACTTTTTATAGTAGCCTAATTATGTCACTTGAGAAGGGGGCAAATGCCAAGCTCACTGAAAACCACAGAAGCTGAATTTAAATTCTTTAAATACTTTTTTTCTTTTATGTGTGGTTGTTATAAATCTATTTATATAACATAATATATAAGTCCTATCT
Source organism: Galaxias olidus (assembly GCA_026901105.3). Classification (NCBI taxonomy): domain Eukaryota; kingdom Metazoa; phylum Chordata; class Actinopteri; order Galaxiiformes; family Galaxiidae; genus Galaxias; species Galaxias olidus. Next base: position 2,707 of record JAPMUY010001024.1, read on the forward strand.
TTTAGTTGACCAAATGCAGTGGTAATAAGTTTAACTACGGTGGTAAGGGCTTACCGGGGGCAGCTTTTTCACCTGAAATTAAATTAAATTCAACTTGCTTATTTGACAGCACTGTCATAGTGTAGTTGGTGTGGTAATAAGACAATATTTTAAAATGTATTCTAATGGAATTTTGTTTCCTTGGATGGATCTCAAAAAAGTCAAATAGCCTAGAGTGTCAATGATTAGTAGGTGGAAAACCACACCGCCTTTTCGAAATATGAAGTACAAGGCGATTCAAATTATTAAAATTTATAAGTCCTGGCTGCAATATTTCAAGACAGGAGCTGGCACTTTTGAATAAAGATGTAACCATTAAGTTTCATCTGCGTCCCCAATTGGACAATGCAGTGTGTCTTATGTCCCAAGTTGGAATTAAGAGGTCATAACAATGAATCAAAATATGTTTTTATATTAGATGTTACAGTAGCACTGTAATTTTGTTCATCTGCTTCTGTCCAAGATAAATAACCATGAATTGCCTACTAGTGTTGCAACCCGCTAAAAATATCACAATCGTATATAATGCAGCTTTTTTTGGTTATTGCTTAAACTTCCTATTATTATTTCATTAGAGTATTTGGTAAAATATGGCTAAGAGGTTTACATTTGGCTGATGTCAAATCGTTTGTCTCAGAGTCAAAGAGGGTAGACTTAATTGTTGTCAAGATGAGTGTCGGATTTTATAAATTAATATAGCCGTAATCTAGAGTCAATGGAGTTTGCATGTTCTTCCCGTGTTTGTGTGGGTTTCCTTTTTTCCGGTTTAAACCATCCTGAAAAATTATTAGCCGCTGTATAAGCATTTGTTCTAGATAGGTAGCCGTATCCTTGAAGAATAGACTAGGGTTGCCTACTACTGCAAAGGCGTATTGCGTCCCGTATATTGCCTGGGCTTAATTGGTTCGACGTTCAACTGCTAGTAACTCCAAGCTGATCGGTAGACTGCATTCAGTTTAGCGACGTTACGTTATCCGTTAGCGTTAAATGTACTGTTACACACGATCGTTTTCACCGAAAAATGTATATGATATAAAACAACGTAATCTTTACAAATATTCAAAGAGAAGAAATGGTAGGAACAAGTTGTATTTTTGCTTTACAGTCCGTTGCAAATGTAAACCACCCCTTTCAAAATTATTAGAGCTTAACGCATTGTTTAACTTGTTTAATTCAGAACCAAATAGCCTAACAAAATTTGAATATGCAAGGCTATATAAAATGTATTGAACATAACATAACCGATCAAGCGGGAATGCAAAACCGCTGCACAGACTGCCAGTTTGCGAAGGACAACAGGAGCATGTGAAAACATAGATTGAGCATTAAGTTTATGCTTTGCTAGGCTACAATATCCAATTACTATATAGGCTAGAATATATATATATATATGAAGTAAAGGCATTTTAAGTATAATCCAAAATATGAAAACAGGAGGTCAAGGTGGATTATTACAATGTAACAATAGTAATACTTTACTTTTCATTGTTTAATTCTCATCACTACATTATTGCTGTATGTTCCACCATTTGATAGGTAACCTGATGATCCTTTTATTAGCATGGAAAGTAATCATGGAAAAAAGAGAAGATGGATCTCCCCTCAACAGGATGCACTTGCACATATCTAATGGAGAATGAACAAGTCTGGACTTCAATCTAAGTTCATCAGTACGTTCAAAGGTGAGACCCCTGCTTGCTCTATTGCAGTGTCATGTCATGCAGTCTCTGTTTGAGTGCGTGATGTTTACACCAATTTAGAGTAATTAGCACAGCTCAAAAGTACACAACTCAATTTGTAAAGGAGGACACCTCTTTGATTTACAAATTTTGTATTAGTGTGACCAGGGTCCAAAATTAACTTTTTGGCACACCTGCCGGGGTGGCTGGTAAAATGTTTACTGGCCAGACAGATTTTTTTACCAGCCAAAAATAATAAATAGCTTTTTTACTATTGCAAATGTGCTATTAATATTTATAATGTCATTTTGGTCTCCTATGCAAATCTCAATTAATATTATAGTAGTAATCATTGAATGATAAGATAAGTGGAGCTTCTCAGCCGAAGTGCCAACTTAATGTTAACAGTTGCCCCTGATGGTTCCATTTTCTTTATGCTAAGACTACTAGCAAGGCTAAAACTGTCATAACCATGACGTAATTAAACAATATGCTTTTGGATTTTCTTTTGGAACATGAGCCAGACATTTAGCTAAAATGGGGACATTTAAACGGAACACTTTTTATAGTAGCCTAATTATGTCACTTGAGAAGGGGGCAAATGCCAAGCTCACTGAAAACCACAGAAGCTGAATTTAAATTCTTTAAATACTTTTTTTCTTTTATGTGTGGTTGTTATAAATCTATTTATATAACATAATATATAAGTCCTATCTTTTAGTTGACCAAACGGCAGTGGTAATAACGTTTAACTACGGTAGTAAGGGCTTACCGGGGGCATCTTTTGTCAGCTTTTTCACCTGAAATTAAATTAATTCACTACAACATTGCGTTAGAACACTATATCATAGTGAGGTTGCTTTGCAAAGGTGTCATGTCAGCACTGTCATAGTGTAGTTGGTGTGGTAATAAGACAATATTTTATTAAAATGTATTCTAATGGAATTTTGTTTCCTTGGATGGATCTCAAAAAGTCAAATCTTTAGGGAGACTTGTCAACGATGAGCATACACATCCTAAATGCCGAATGCAAATCCTTGAAGTAGGTGGAAAACCACACCTTTGCCTTTTCGCAGTCCTGGACTTATACGCTGGTGAAGAAATTACCTACAGCTACGGCGATTCAAAGTGTCCTTGGCGAACAGAGGTATGATATTTCCAAATGGCTAACAACTTCTACCACACTGTAAGTCCTGACTGCAATATTTCAAGGACAGGAGCTGGCACTCTTTTCAGAATAAAGATTCTGTAACCATTGCAAGCGAACAGAACAGTTTCAAAGCAGTTATCTGCGTCCCCAATTGGACAATGCAGAGTGTGTCTTATGTCCCAAGTTGGAATTAAGAGGTCATATATGGGCAATGAATCAAAATATGTTTTTATATTAGATGTATTTTTGTCTCCCTTACAAAGTATACTCGGCACTGTAATTTTGTTCATCTGCTTCTGTCTCAAGCAGTCAAATTGTTTAGTGAATCCCTCCCCTACTAGTGTTGTTACAATATTATACCCGCTAAAAATATCACAGTACAAAATAGTATCGTGATATCAATGCAAATAAAGCAGATTTTTTTTCTTCACTAAAACAAATGTAAATGATGCTTAAACTTCCTAAATTATTGATTGCTTCATTAGAGTATGTCTTGTAAGACGAACCGTTAAAAATAGAACCCTATGGCTAAGAGGTTAATACATTTGGCTGGATGCACTTTGCTTAACCTAGCCATCTAAATTTGTTTTTGACATTTTTCGTTTACAAGTCTCAGAGTCAAAGAGGGTAACGGCTTAATTGTTTGAGAGGGAAATTATGGTGTCGGATTTGTATTGGTATCAGCGGATACTCAAGGTTGTGGCATCAGTATCTAGAGTCTATATGGAGTTTGCATGTTCTTCCCGTGTTTGTGTGGGTTTCCTCCGGGTACTCCGGTTTCCTCCCACCATCAAAAAACATGCCACATCCTCCTACCAGTGCCCTGACCAGTCACTGTCAATTCACCTGGAGTCGGTCTGTGTGTCCTATGTGTGTGAGCAAGACGTAATATGTTGGGTGAGCAAGTCTGGCACAAATTGGCTGCCGTGGTATCACTCAGACTGAGTGTTTGATAGCTGTCGGTCCATTCGTTGTTTGTTCTGTGTAATTAATTGGCAACCAAATTGTGTAAAGCGCTTTGACTATCTAGAACAGCGCTAAAAACAAAATAAAATGAATTATTAATTGAATTAGTATCGATATTGGACATGAAAAAGTGGTATTGAGCCGTCCCTAAACGTTAAAATTATAGTTTAAATTACACGGGACTTGTAGTTTTTGAATTATTAGGAAGGAAAACAAGTGTGTAGGCTGTAATCTGTGCTCCTAAATCATTTTTCTGGTTCGCACATACAGTATATATGTTTAAGAGCAAATGCAAATGAAATACTCACGTTGTAGAGCCTGCTGGGGAATTCTTTCAGTTAGACAAAGCGGAGTGTTTGTTTGTTTTGTGTCCCCATTTGGTAATGTAATGTAATTTGATTTATCTGCTTCTGTTTCAAGCGGTCAACCTGATCAGGAATGCTGCCGTATCTAAAGATGAGGCAGATCAACACGACCATTTTAAAGCTGTCACTATAAAGCCAGCGCAACACCAAGTATGTTTACAGTCACAACAAACATGTTTTCTATCACTACATTTATAGGGCAATGGATGAAGTTTGACTGTGGAGCGCATGGGCTCCTAAATATTTTCATGACCATAAATTTAGGAGTAATGTGAAAAATGTTCCAGTAACATTAAGATTGTTAGTGACGGGCTGCATAGGCATAGATACTAGGGTTGTCACAATGCCAAACTATTCTTTACAATACAATACTACTTTGTATCGTGATTTTTTTTGCTAGTATCACGATACCAGTGCACATAAAGCAGATTTTTCTTCCTAGCTAAAACAAATGTATATGACGCTTAAACGTCTTCAGTTATCGGTTGTTCAATTTAGGTATGTCTTTTAAGACGAACCTTTAAACATAGAACCCTATCTCTAAGAGGTTAATACATTTGTCTGGATGCACTTTGTTTAACCTAGCCATCTTGAGTTTTTTTTTTTTTTTTTTGTATACTCCCAAGTCTTAAGAGTCTATGAGGGTAACAGCTTAGTTGTTTAAGAGAGGAAAAAGACAGGTTTAGATTGGTATCGGTAGATTCTCAATGTTGCGGTATCGGTGTCAATGTCGGACATGAAAAAGTTGTATCGAGCCATCCCTAAACGTTAGCTAATAGTTTAGATGGGACTTGGTTGTAATCTTTACTTGCACACTGTGCTTGTAAATAATGTTTCCGGTCCGCACATATAAGATTTGTACACTTAAGAACAAATGCGAATTAAATACTTAGGGCTGTAGAGCCCTGCTGGGGGAGTCTTTCCTGAGGTGTGTCCCCAATTAGACAAAGCAGAGTGTGTATCTGTCTGTTTTGTCCCCATTTGGGATAAGGTTTGACTGTTGGAGGGGTAATGGTAACTGTGGGTTCTTTCCTGAGGTGTGTCCCCAATTAGACAAAGCAGAGTGTGTATCTGTGTGTTGTGTCCCCATTTGGGATAAGGTTTGACTGTTGGAGGGGTAATGGTAACTGTGGGTTCTTTCCTGAGCTGTGTCCCCAGTTAGACAAAGCGGAGTGTGTATCCGTCTGTTTTGTCCCCATTTGGGATAAGGTTTGACTGTTGGAGGGGTAATGGTAACTGTGGGTTCTTTCCTGAGGTGTGTCCCCAATTAGACAAAGCAGAGTGTGTATCTGTGTGTTGGGTCCCCATTTGGGATAAGGTTTGACTGTTGGAGGGGTAATGGTAACTGTGGGTTCTTTCCTGAAGTGTGTCCCCAAATAGACAAAGCAGAGTGCGTATCTGTGTGTTGGGTCCCCATTTGGGATAAGGTTTGACTGTTGGAGGGGTAATGGTAACTGTGGGTTCTTTCCTAAGGTGTGTCCCCAATTAGACAAAGCAGAGTGTGTATCTGTGTGTTGGGTCCCCATTTGGGATAAGGTTTGACTGTTGGAGGGGTAATGGTAACTGTGGGTTCTTTCCTGAGCTGTTTCCCCAGTTAGACAAAGCGGAGTGTGTATCTGTCTGTTTTGTCCCCATTTGGGATAAGGTTTGACTGTTGGAGGGGAAATGGTAACTGTGGGTTCTTTCCTGAGGTGTGTCCCCAATTAGACAAAGCAGAGTGTGTATCTGTGTGTTGGGTCCCCATTTGGGATAAGGTTTGACTGTTGGAGGGGTAATGGTAACTGTGGGTTCTTTCCTGAGGTGTCCCCAATTACACAAAGCAGAGTGTGTATCTGTGTGTTGTGGCCCCATTTGGGATAAGGTTTGACTGTTTGAGGTGTAATGGTAACTGGTGGAGTCTTTCCTGAGCTGTGTCCCCAGTTAGACAAAGCGGAGTGTTTATGTTTGTGTTGTGTCCCCATTTGGGATAAGGTTTGACTGTTGGAGGGTTAAAGATAACTGGGGGTATCTTTCCTGAGCTGTGTCCCCAGTTCGACAAAGTGGATTGTTTATGTTTGTGTTGTGTCCCTATTTGGAATGAAGAGGTCATATATAGGCAATGGATGAATATAGTTTGTTTTATATATTAGATGTATTTTTGGCTTCCTTACAAAGTGTGCTCTGTAATGTAAATGTAATTTGATTTATCTGCTTCTGTTTCAAGCGGTCAAATTGTTCAGTGGATCCTTCCCACATGGATGACCTGATCAAGAATGCTGCCGTATCTGAAGATGTGGTAGATCAACATAACCATTTGAAAGCTGTCACTATAAAGCCAGTGAAGCACCAAGTATGTTGGTAGTCACAACAAACATATGTTTTGTATCACAACATTTATAGATTATTACATTACTTCTAATTGCGTTTTTATATTTTATTACTGTTTGAAAATATTTATGATTATTAAACATCAAATGTCTCTTGATTGTGATTATTCTGTTGTCATTCCAGTCCAGAATGGCTACATTTACACAACATGATGGGTACTCTGATCATGACAAAAGGTCAGAAGAACAAAATGAAGTTGAAAGACGGACCACCATGCTTTTGATTGAATAGGCGTGCTCTGCTAGCTCATCTGTCGAAGTTGGATGAATTGGTGAGTAAAATTCTGGTTTATTGCAGTAACTAAGAGTTCTACAGGTTAATCTCCAGACTGAAACTGTAGCTGGGTTACCCTTATCCAATATTTTTCTGCTTCAAAAAGGTATTCTGCTGTCAGTTCACTAGATTTTGTCTAGAACAATTGTTTGCTACAAACCTTATCCAGGCTTTCAGGCAGAACACTTTCTTTAGGTTTGAGTATTTTTCTAGCCCCGTGCATTCACCCCGTGCGTTGTTATCGTGTTGTTTCATAGCCTATATAAACTTGGGCAAATCGGAGAAAAATATTGCTTAATTACCAAAGCTGGAATTTGAAATAAAAAAAGGAATGTAGGCTACCTGTCACAAAAGGGACAAAATAGATGATAATGATTGTATTAAATAGCCTAATTGTTAAATGTATGCATGTTATGCGTAGGCATACAAATCAACTACGACACATAGTAGACAGGACAAACGTGTTTTCATTTTTGATTTGACAAGTGATTAAACAGCGAATGGTCCAAATTTGTGTTACTTACTAAACGTTAATTTAATAAAAACAAATTCATGAATTTTTAATTGATCTGAAAGTCACAGCTTGTGTCACAGTTGAGCCTATCCCAGCCGACACAGGGCGATATCAAACAACTTAGCTTAACTTAGTCAACAACAATTCTACGGCTCCGAACCAAAGTACTGCTTGCATTTGCGTTTGTACACGCATAATCAGTGCCAGATAATCACCGGGTCGAAAACACATTTCAAAACATCTCAGTAAAATGTAGGTCCCATTGCAAGATCATTGCTCAGTATTATTTTTACATATCTGCTTATTTAGCCTATAAAGCGGTAATACACAGGCATATTCTCTCGTTGAAATAGTCTACTAATCGTATCGTTTTCCCTGCCTCCCCCCACAGTTCTCGCCCAATCGATCTTGCACAAGTCAAAGCCCTCTGCCCAACAAACTTCTATAATTTATACTGATAATGATCTGGATCTTTTAGCTATGTAATTCCACACGACTTTTGGAAGTAGGCTAGCTGATCTTCTCATTTCTGCAGCCTGCTCTGCAAACTTAAACAAGACAATAAATTGACCAATAAATACATCTTGTTTTCTTAACGCACTGATTTTTCATGCATGCTTCAATAACATCTGTGGTCACAAATACGGCATGCATATGCCACTCGCAATCTTTAAAGAAACCAAGGCTTCGGTAGACATAACAAACAGAACATGAAAAGAAAGGTCCAACTTTTCTCATGACAATTAATAGGATCACTTATCATACACATTAAGTTCTTGATTAGCAGAAGTATTTTAAATGAAACTTTTTTTTAAATCCGCTGGTGTCACGACTCCCTCAGGAAACAAACTAAGAAAGACACACTTGCAGTCGGGCAGAGAAGATTTCGGCAGACACAGGTTACTTGGTAGAAAGAAATATACTTCGTGCTTTATTTTGCACAATAACACTCTACACACGACAATGACCGCACAACAAGACATATTCCCTGGCAACATATATCCACAAGGATCACCAATGAAAAGACACGACACACAGGTGAAACACATAATCCCTAATCATGGGAAAGTCATTATGGCCGACGCCTACCACGGGGCTGTTCCAGATCGTCACAGCTAGGTACATTAATATAGCCTTAACAAATTAATTACCTTGATACTTAAAATGACCCCGCAACATTAATTTAACAACAAGCTTGGCACATACAATGTTCCCAATGCATCACTTACATTCACAACATTCACAACCAATCGACAGCTAAAGTTTAAAGGCAATGCGTTAGGCGATAGACCTATGTAATTGTAGCTAAACCGACTGACATAACCATACATAGAACATAAAAAAATGTCTCGCTTAATGGATTTCAATCAACGCGACTGAATTCTAAACAAAACTAAAACAAACTAGCTAGCAAGCTAGTAGTAACGACTGCTACAGGCACAGACGCATCATTTAAATTTTTCCTGAAATAATCAACAGTTAATATTTTCCCGGACATGTTGTTAGGTCATAACACAATTATGAAAAACCAATGAACACATACACTGAGATTATGTCTCTCTATATTGTTTTCCCGTCACAAACCAAATTAAATTAGTGGAGAAATGTATCGCTCTAACCGCTGTCCGGGCACAAGTGAAGTACTTCAAAGCATCAAATGTATCACATGCTTTGAGGGGGCGGATCTCTAATTTCCACGAAGCGATTGATCTGATATTTGGCTCACTCCTCAATGAGACCTCCTTCTCTGTCCTGTGAAAAGCTGTCAAGCGACGGATGCATTTTGGGGTAGTAGCAACACAATTAAAGTATTTGAAACACATTTTAGGTCATTTATATATGACCAATCGGAGCCGTCGCTCAAGGTCAGGTCCAGAGAGGGGTTGTCTTGAAAATGAGTTGAAGTTTGATCGTTCAATATTATGGGAAGGGACCGGAAATTTGGCCTAAATGCTAGGGGCGCACCATTTTTGATTGGCCGTTTTGATCTAAAAAAGGCAGATTCTAACTAAGTTCAGCGTCTACCAACGCGCAGTGGTGAGTTTTAAAATTACAACTGATGTTATAGCGGTAGAAATACGTAAAGATTGAATATCAGTGGCTTAAGGAAATGTGCTTAAACTAATTCATCAATCGTTTGATATTAAGTAAAACATATATTTTTGTATTTACCTGCTTAAAGTTAAGGATTTTTTCGAGTAAGAACAAAACCTACGCTATCGGTAGCTAACTGTCAATTAGCCAGAGCTGTATAGATATTAACACATGTTGTGAAACTAAGTTCTACTTTTGTATGTCTTAAAAGACTCAGACCAACAAAAACGTTAGATTTGTGTCAATTCAAACAGTTTAAAAACGCTACACTGCGCGATTTTCTACACCGCTGCGTGAATGTGCTATCGTTGGTTACATTGAGGCTGTTACGTTTGTCTGGCCTACACAAAATGATTTGTTGCGAACATGTTGACAGTTGAAAACATAAGCATATTAGCAAGTTAGGGCATAAGATGGAAAATGCTTAATTAACAACTAGGCTATTTGATCTGCATCCCTTGTTGGTCATGTCGATCGTTTTGAGAACGGCTGAATGTGTATCGCTTTAAATGTTGCTACTGCAAGGAATTGTGGGGAATTTTCTTCTTTCTTCTTATAAAGGATGGTCAAGTGTATCCTATGCTGAAGTACACAAATTAAGAAGCAATGAAGCACCTTTCCTTAGCACTTAGAGAATTCGAACCGCACTTATCATGGCTGCCACTTACATACTTCCAGGTCATTTCACCCAGTTAGGAACCTTCCTAAGCAAAAAAAAAAAAGTAGTCCAGGCTTCTTTGAACCTTTTTCAAAATGTTGGTGCGTGTGCACACAGCCCTGCAGTCTCATGTCCTTTCATGGGGATGGACGGGGTGTTTACCTATGCCAATTGGGAACAACTGGCACGCACTCCCAGTTTACAAAGAGCATTGGACTCATCAACATAAGAACACAGGCGCAAACAATTCTGCGGTTTAAGAACACGTCATGAATCTGATGTAGACTTTCCTTAAGAAAAAATGTAAGAAATCAATTTAAATGAAATTAATGAATGAACTCTGTTTTAGTCTCATTCTTTCCAACCGAATGTTCCCAACTGCTCTCGCCATGCAGCAGCACCTTCCTCATCAGACATTTTGTTCACTCTCCCGGGTTTTGGCACAGAGGTAGGGTAAACTTTAATGTATCAATAACGAGCCTCTCGCCCTGTGTCAGCTGGGATAGGCTCCAGCCCCTCCCCCCGCGACCCTGCAAAGGATTGATTAGATTTAACTACCTATAAATCGTTGAATGCTTTTGTCGGCTATGGCTAGGTCCCTCGGGAAAAAACTACGGGGCTAACAATGGCGTAATACTTTGTCGAGGTGCTCAACTACTTCCCTAAACAAACCGATTTCAGCTGTCATTCAGGCCTTTTTTTTTTTTTATTTGAGGTCAAGTGTGACGCGCCCCCTTGAAAATGCCTTCGTTTGAGCTTGTCTGAGGAGAATCCTTGCTAGCGCTACCTTGTGTTCTGTGCCTGCTTGCTATCGTTGCTAACTTTAGACACAAGATACATGTATAATTTCGATTTTCCCTCAATATTTAAATGTTGGGGCTAACAAAGTTGAATATTTCAGATGTTCTTATTGATTGCCATAAATTACGTGATCATATTTTTTTATCCTACTGCCAAAACAAGGCTAGTTGAGAACCTAAGGCGGGAAGAGAGTTGCCTGTAAACTCTGTTTATAATGGAGCACAAAGACGAAACTTCGAATCGTCCCAAGAAATAAGGCAAGAAATACAAATATTGGATTTAAAAACCAATTCAGCAATAAGCAAGATATCCTCTATTCCCAACATGAATAGTAATGTATTTATCTCGTTAATCTAATGTCCATCAATGTGCACATCTTTCCCAGATTTCACATTTCAAGACGCCAAACACTTGCCCAGGCAACATGCAAACAATTTTTAAAGTTAGTCTAACACACCTTCCCTTCAAACTTTTATAACCTCCATTTGCACATTGTCATACTTGTGTAAAGAAGCAATCTAATGACCTGCGCTATACTTTAGTCCCTAATCCAGTGTAACCCATGACACTCAATGCAATGTAACATTTATAAATTAAATATAAAGTGCTTGATGGCAGGCACACACCACTCGTTTAGACAGTCTACACATCTAATGTCGTCAAGGGTATGCTGTGCTCTATGAGAAATTAGTTGGCCCTAAAAATAGCATTTAAGGATACAGTACTATTTTCTGTATTATACTGCCTTGGGAGCACTTCCTTTGAGTCAAGAGTGGCTGGGTGATCAGCTGATTTTTGTCTCTTAATGAGTCAGTGCATTAGTACCCCCTGCAAATAATTGCGCGAAGACTAGGGCTGGGTAAGCAGCTAGTGAGGTAGGTTGACTAGATGAGGTAGGCTGGGTATGATTCTATAGATGCGGAAGCAGCACATTAGACTGGTAGATTTGGTTATTAAAACATTTCCCACATACAACCATTTCATCAATGTCTGATAACAATAGACAGGCTTGTGAAGTGTCTGTCAGAGCATTTTTTGGATAGGTGCACCAAAAAGGAAATGTTTAAAATCGCGGAGCATTATGACATTGTGGTGGATAGTCAACAGCTAAAGCCTAGGTTGAGAACCAGTATGGTAGCAGAACTGGTTAAGGCTGGGGTTTTGACAGGGGAGGGCAGTCCTTCACAGGGGTCTCAAGGATTGAGTTTTGAACAGCAGAAATAATTGTTGATGTTGAGATTGGAGCATGAGGTGACTGGAAAAACTTAAGCATAGAACAGAGTTGGCTAGATTTGAGGTGGAGCAGAAAAGGCTAAACTTGGTTGGGGAGGGCATGCTGAGTTTGTCGGGTTTATCTGCATGGGAAAGGCAGTCAGATTTGGATATAGAGAGAAATTGATGTCTAATTCCTAGATTTAACGAAAACGATCCGGATACTTTTTTCCCCTTGTTTGAACGGGTAGCAGAAACAAGAGGCTGGTCAGATGAGGATTGCACGTTGCTGCTTCAGTGTGTTTTGACTAGGAAGGCACAAGGGGCTTATTCGGCACTCAGTACGATGGACTGTTAAATTTATGGGGCTGTGAAGGCTTTTGAATTAGTCGCTGAAGCGCATAGGCAGAGGTTTCAGAACAGAGAAAAGGTTATCAACGGTCATGTGGATTTTCACATTTGCACAGTTCCAGCGCTCGTGTAGCTCTTCAAAAGTGGACACCAAGTGCAGACACTAAGTGCAGACGCCAAGCAAAGCGGCTTTGCTAGCGGATGAGTATGTGTTGGTCCATACAGGTTCGGTAGTAGGGCCTCATGGTTACTCAGAGCCTGGCCGGAAAGGTAATTTTTTTCGGCCACAGTTGGCTGGAGGTGAGGCTGCTTCAGGTCCACCTAGATATAGATAGCATTGTCAGGCAGGGATAGTGCAAGCAATTGGTGTCACTACTGTCGTGGCCAGGGACACTGGAAAAGGGGAATGTCCCCTTGAGTCCAAAGATTGACAATTGGGGTGAAACAAGACAGCGTTTTCGGGGTTAGCTATGTCACTGGAAGTGTGGGTTTGCAGGGTGAGGGACAGCCTTTGGAGAAGTGCAGTGCCTCTGGATATGCACCATACGTGTTTTGGTTATGTGTCACTTTTGGAAGATAGTAAAAAGGTGCCCATCAAGATTCTGAGAAACACATGCTCAATTGATTTGTTTGTGTCTGCATCCGTGTTACAATTCTCTGAAAGGTCAGCCACAGGGGAAACCGTTCTCATTCAGGGAATGGGGTTGGTCGTGTTTCCTGTCCGAGTGCGTTCTAGTTGAGTCAGATTTGGTCAATGGACCGGTTATCGTTGGTATATGACTGCAGTTACCAGTGGAAGGGGTTGATTTTATTCTGGTGAACCATTTTGCTGGGCTGCAGGTTTGGTCTAGTTGTCCACCACCCCATGTGATTACCCAGCAGACTCCAGTGTTGGTTGCCTCAGATGGGGTTCTCAGTAGGGGTGTTTATCCAGCTTGTGGTGTGACTCGTGCAATGAGTAAGGAGCTGGATGCAGGTGGGTGATGGGTCTGGTACAGACACCTGTCCGTGGCCTGAGCAGCTTGGGGGAGTATCTGTTGAGGAGTTTATGCAGGAACAGAAACATGATCCTGGATTGAAGGAGTTGTTTGCTAGAGTAGTTGCAGCAGGGGTGATCAGTAGTTTGGCCAGAGGGTGTGTCCTGCAGAAGGTTTTGTTGGAGACCCCATCACACAGATTGTGCTACCGGAAAGGTATCGCATGGCAATTCTGCAAACCTCTCATGATGGGGTGGGGCATCAGGGAGTTAGGAAGACGTATGAGAGAATTATGCGCAATTTATGCGCAAAAAAACCTCATAATGTTTATGTGATTTTTTAAGTTAAAGTAGCTCAAACCACACCTCCAATCTCATTTCACTTTGGGCTCCAGATTTGCAAACTCCTGACTCCAATTAGCTTTTGTTGAAGTCTAGGGGTTCATATACTTTTTCCAACCTAATATTTGAATTATGTATTCAATATGGACAAGAACAATACAATAATCTCTGTGATTAGTTAAAACAAATTGTGTTTGTTCCTTATTGTAACTCAGATGAAGATCATACCATATTTTAAGACAC
>JAPMUY010001025.1:0-16440 GCA_026901105.3 Galaxias olidus
TTCTGTAGTCTAGTTAACAGGGGGCTAAAATATTGTACACATTTGTGGTCTGGCTGGTATACATTTTTGGTTGGTTAAGTGCTCTTATATATTTTATATAAGATAAATATAGAAAATATATATATCTTGTATATTTTCTGCTTTCACTAAACCCTTCCTTGTCCCCTATCTGACCCCTCTCTCTCTCCCACACCCTTTCCCTCCTCTTCTCTCTCTCTCTCTCTCTCTCTCTCTCTCTCTCTCTCCCCTTAGGGAACACTATGACAGTGTCCTACATGACAGGTCTGATGGTGGGCTCTGCCGTGGCCTACGCTGCGTACAGCTTCACTGCCCCAGGCTCCGGGGTGCGCATCCGCACCCTCACCAACTCCACGGGGTACACTGGGAGAACACGCGCACACACGCGCACACACACACACACACACACACTCACACGCACCCTCACCAACTCCATGGGGTACTGAGAAGCGCACACACACACACACACACACTGGAAGGTCCACACACAGGCACTGGAAGACACACACACAGACACACGCACACACACACACACACACACACACACAAACAAACCCCCCGTCCCCATAAACACACACAAACACATACACAAAGACATTTCCTCACCCCAAACACACACACATAACAGACACACAGAAAGATCACACACACACACACACACACACACACACACACACACACACACACAGAGAATCACACCCACAAACACAGACAGGGTCCCCCCCCCACCAAAAAAAAGACACACACACACACACATACAGTCAGACAGTCCTCTCTCACAGAGGAGTATTAATCATATCAGAAACACCCGGATTTGACCAATCATATGAGACATCTTAGCCCACCGAGAGCCAAAAAAAGAAGAAGCTGAGTCACTGTTACCTGGGTGACCCTGATGAGTCCAATCACAGCCCCTCATGACCTGTCTACGGCTGCTGTCAATATGGCTGTATGTATCATAACTTACACAAGATAAACCTGTTGTTCACTTTTGCATCCCTTTCCTGGTTGTGGTGAAATCTCGAGGACCGACATCTTAACTGGCTGGGATTAGCTTGAAATACGTTTGTGTTCAATCTTATTAAAAGTAACTGGAACTCTGAGCGAAGCAACCCTGAG
The DNA here is from genome assembly GCA_026901105.3 of Galaxias olidus. Taxonomy (NCBI): domain Eukaryota; kingdom Metazoa; phylum Chordata; class Actinopteri; order Galaxiiformes; family Galaxiidae; genus Galaxias; species Galaxias olidus. The sequence goes on from JAPMUY010001025.1 coordinate 1,138, forward strand.
ATGTGCTGAACTCTGACAGAGTAACTCCAAACGGTCGACTCTCAAGCCTCTTTTGAATGTCAATTGTTTTTTCTTTACGTCTGAAAACTACAGGAAGTTGGAACGTCGTCAGTGTCTCTTTACATATGCTTACAGTCCGCGTGATAACTCTGTCAGGATTCCTCTCGATAAGTGACCTCTCCATAATTAAATGATGGACGTTTATCATTATTTATTTTAGTCTGTTTCAACAAAGTTGTATTAGAGCATTTTTGTGTTCTCTCACAGGAAGGGTTCCACTATTTACCAAAATAGAAGTGGCGCACAAGTTTTTAACTGAAAACATTGGAGTCTGGGTAATATACAACCAAATAGGTACGGGTCTGATATGTATTTTCTGTAAACCTACAGTAAGGGTTGGACTAAGTGTAAGTGTAATGAAACATAATAAAGCAACAATTATGGCTACTGTCCAAAAAATGCCATGTTGAAGGCCACGCTGTTCCACAGAAGGCTACAACACGCCACAGTCTCGAAAATAAACTCTGAAAGAACTTGATTGTTTGAATTACCTCAGATGATTGCTAGTCTCGAAAAGCTGTCTGAAGTTGTAGCAGGGAGAATAATATAATTTTTTTGTGCCAGACGTCTGTACTTTTGTGAGCAGGGTTATATGTACTGTACATGTCATGCTGAATGTAAAAAAATGACCACATAAATTGTTATTGTGTAAATATGCATAAAGTAAAGGTGGCGTTTGATGAGTTGAGTCACTGTCAAGATATAATGTCACACGTGTATTTATAGAAAACACAATGAGATAACAAATAAATATTGCACCTGAAAACATACTTTTTAGCCGTGTTGAATCATAGATCATGAAACGTAAGTTCAAACTTTGAGGTCAAAGTCACAATTTTTATATACCCCAGTCCAGCTTAGTTTACTCACAAAATAACTGACGTAGGTGATGAGTGGGATGAAGAGAAAGAGGCTTTGCTTGAAGAACTGCTCTTCATCAGTCGCCACGTCTGATTCAAACTCAATCTTCAAACTTACTGTGCCATGTTGCCTTAGTTACAGGTCTCTCTCTCTCTCCCCCTTTCTCTCTCTCTATTTGTACATAGGTGATGTTATATAGATATGTTTGAAAAGACAGACAATACACTGGATGCTGATAATGTTAATTCAATATATCTTTGAATTAAAATGTGGTCATATCTTAGTAGATTAATTATTATAAAACCTAAATGGGACTGATATGATTATAATGTTGCTCCCTGAAGCCTTTGAATACATTTAGGATCATTAGACAGCTTACTTCTTTTCTAATATTCTCCAAATAGTATGGTTTGGTCATGTGATCTGTGACATGGTCATGTGATACCTTTCAAACATATTTTTATGGAGACTGTACAACTAGAAAATTCTGCAAAATATCTCAGATAGAGACCAAAATTAAAAAATAATACAATAGTTTTCGAAAAAAAAACACTGTGAGAGAAGGCACTGTCTGATATGTGTGAAACTAGAAACAACATCTTTATTTGGAATGAAATGCTAGCTCATTCTATGCCAACCACTGTAACCATCTGCTTCTGTTTATAAAAAGCACATTTTTTACCTCCTTTGTTTTTGATGGTTGTCACCCAAAAAGAAAAGAAAATAGAAAAGTCACACTCAGCAAACGTACACAGCAGAAAGGTTTAGGCCTTAGTTGAAAAACGGCCTCGACTTTCATGATATAATGAAAAGCTTATAGTGCTGTGAGTAATAACGACCCATAAATAAAGTATAAAAGGCATGTGTAAAGAGCCACTCACTTTTTTGTGCCAGCTGTTATAAATGCATATCAAAATTTATCCCACATCTAATCTCCTCAATATACAGTATGTTACCATTTGAATATGATGCCTGCTACTAGCTCAAGATAGCCCTGAAAGACAATGAAGACATTTCATCAAAAGATTGTTGATTGAAAGGTTTATTGATATTATCCACTTTCAAACAACGAGATCAGGGCTGGGCCTGATGCTGGTTTAAACGCTTTCACTTTTGTTTATGTAACATGGCTGGCAGTAGTAATGGAAATTCCGGCCCTTTTTAGTGAGCCGGATCTGTTGGCTCATCTCAGCAATATGAGTCGGCTCTTTCGGCTCCCAAACAGCTCTTCATTTTGTTCCACTTCTGGCTTTTGTAATTCAGCCATATTTAGAGATGTTTTGACCTATGATTGGTGTGTGTGACGTATATCACTTAAATCATACAGTGTAATTATACCAAACCTTATGATGTACAGCATACCATCATTTTACATTGTTTTGTACAAAAACCTTAAATAACGTAAAAACATCAAACACTAGGCCTATTACACATGTGTATTGACTGAACATTTGTGTTTCAATCGCTATCCAAAACACAAACCATATCACACTCAAATCAGAACACGTGTGCCATATAATAAATAACAAATAAATCTCAATGTGCAAAAACACAGTAAGTGAAACATTGTCTTTGGAATAGATTGGCATTAAGGAAAACTAAACTTGGAGGGGCTGATCCTGTTTCTTCTCTGTTATTGTCTGCCCTGTTTTTGAGAAGATTCATTCTAATCGGACAGATGTTGCCACAGTGCACTGTCTCTCCGCCATCACCTTCACAAGTCGAGGTGCACTAATTAAATAATTGCTGCACCAATTGAATAATTTGAATAGAATTCAGACGTTTCATAAAATTGTCTATCAAATGTGAGTTCAATAAAAAATCTTGCCTGAAACTGATTTACGTTATGCGTAATTTCTGTTCGTCTTTAATTTATAAAAAAAAAAAAAAAAACTTCTCTCAGATGGGAGCCGGCTGCTATCATTCACTGAAAAGAGCCGGATCATAGGACCGACTCTTTCACGAACGACACATCACTAGCTGGCACTGCGTCCGACAATCGTGAGTAAATAAAAAATAGCCAATTTAAAACTGCGAAATTAATCTAGTGTATACGATTATGTAAATGTAGACCTACTCAACCTACCCACCATGAACAAATAATTAATAGTTTGACCTACTTCTCAAAACTGCTTAAAGTTTTATTTAGTTATGTGGTAGCCTACTTTGAGGGGTAATTTCCTCGACTTGTGTGTTACCAATGTAAGGTATCAGATCGAGAGATTTGTTCATGTATGATAATCAAAAGTCACTGTTAAGATTTTTTCAAACGTAACATGCGTAATTTTCTTTTTATAGTCACAGGGCCATAACAAGTGAAGAACAGTTTCAGGTTTTGGCTGATCATACATGGAAAATCGTTCCACAAAAATCCGGACACATACAGTGACTGACAGAAGGGTTGAGAAAAAAAGTAGGGATGTAATATTAAATACATGATCTTATCATTTGATCGGGATACCATCTATCATGTATTCAATATTACATCTCTATCCCATTTAACCTTTTTCTTTCCTCAACCCTTCTGTCAGTCACTTTATATGTTTGGGATTTTTGTAGAGACTATAGGAGAGATGGAAATTTGGGCTACTGATCCTAGTGAAATCGTATAGGCTCAGCTGGTGTCTGCCGAAGTTAGAGGGGAAATGTTAACACATTTGCCAGTAGGAGGCGTTTGTTACCTAAATTCGAAACGTGTGCGATCCTCCACCCTGGCCACACCTGTTGTATTAAGGACTTGTTTTCAATATTTACGATCATGTAAATATTAACAAATAAGTAAAAGACAGGTAGGTTGTGTGTGTAGTGATTATGATGGCTAATTCCTTGCTAAATTAACATTTGTTGAGCAAACATTCGATCTTTTAGCCAATATTTTTATTTGAGTTCTGTATGTATACATTTTAAAGGCTACATTTTTTCCCATTGTTTTTTTGTGTCTATTGTTGGCATCTCCATCCAGGAAAATGACAGACCCTTTAAGTATTGGGGTAGAACGTGGTGAGTACAGTAAATATCATGGGAAAGCATTATGATAAAGTTGACGGAAAACAAATTGGCTAATATGAAACCAAAAACCATTCTGTGCGCTGTTGTTTGACGAACAGATAGCATGTGGTCTGCTTAACATATGATATGGATTACTAAACATAAAGGCTTTCTTATCTCATAGAACTCACAGTACGGATCATGCTGCTTGGAATCGGCGAAGATAAAAAGTCAAAAGTTTGTCAAATGATTCTCAATGAGCATAGGCCTCTCTTCACAAATTCAAAAAAATGTGAGAAAGTATCTGGGAAGATGAATGACATGTCTGTGACTGTTGTCAAGACCCCAGACCTTTTTGCTCACAGTCTAACGGAAGAGTTACTGAAAGTGGAGATTACACATTGTATGTCCCTGTGTGCACCAGGACCCCACATACTCTTACTGATAATAAATCCTGCTTTATTAAGAAAGGAAAACAAACAGAGACTAATGTCCATCCTCAGCATGTTCGGAAAAGAGGCTTTGAGTCACTCAATGGTCCTCACATCATGTAAAGGAGTGGAAGAGACGAGCAATGCCATGGACATCATCAAAGAATGTGGAGGAAGGCATCAGAATATTAACGAAACCAACCACGCGTCCCTGAGTGACAAGATCGAAAGGTTGGTGAATGAAAATGCGTGGCGATTCGTCAATTGCACCGAGTGCAGTGTAAGAACAGAAATCAAGCCCAAAGTCTCCCTGGTAAAACTGAACCTCGTGCTGTGTGGGAGGAGAAAATCTGGGAAGACCATCATAGGCAACTCCATACTAGGACAAAATAAATCTAATGCATGTGCATCTCACCCTCACCAGCAGTGTCTGAAGAGAGAAGGAAAGGTGTGTGGGCACAGTGTGACCCTGGTGGAGATGCCTGCTCTGACCGGAGCATCTCTCACTCAAAAGGAAGTGATGCGTGAGACTCTCCGTTGCGTCTCTTTGTGTGACCCTCCTGGAGTTCACTCTTTCCTTTTTGTCGCATCCAAGGTTCCACCTACCGACGAAGACCAGGGAGAGTTAAAGACCATCCAGGATATATTCTCCCCAAGTGTTGGTCCCTTTTGCATTGTCCTTTGCAAACAGCAGTCTAAATCTAAAGTCCACGAAGAAAATCAGGAGATATTGGAATGCGGGTTACAGTATCACATGCTCAGAGGCCCCTCAGACGTGCCACTTCTAATAAAAGCAATAGAAGAAATGGCTTCAGAGCGTGGACATACAGCTTATACGTCTCAAATGTACCTTAACGCACATACGGACACAAAGCTATTGTATTATATCAAAATGACAGAGGGGATGAGAAGGACCATCGAAGCACAGAAGTCATCAGATAAAAAATGACAACACAAAAAATAACACAATTAAACTGAAATGACAGGCAACTCTTTCACTTTACAATAACAGTATAACACTAAAGATCATATTTAAGTCAGATATTTTCAGTTGTCCTTTACCTTATGGACATGCTTTTATGAATTATATATATTTTTAATTAAAACCAACCACTTTTGTTAACACTGTGACTTCTGTTAACACTGTTTATATTAATTCTGTCACTAGATGATTTGGTGGCGGTACAGGACACTCTCAGGATCGTACTTTTGGGAAAGACTGGAGTTGGGAAGAGTGCGACTGGAAACACCATCCTCAGGAAAAAGGTTTTCAAAGAAGATGACTCGGATGGATCAGTCACCCGTACATTAGTGTACTTTATTCCCCTTGTTATTCAATGTACAGTTGCTCAATTTTAGGTTTTTAAGCCATTTGAAAGTAGTTGAAAGTAAGAATAATTTAAATGCACGTAAACTATTACTGCAAGTGTAAACCTCCGTTATGATCTTCAGACAAGCTCTACTTTCAATGTATAACATAGATTTATTGTATTTAAACATGATGGTGTCTGTTTCTATTTTGAACAGCACAATAACGTGTGAGAATATGTAACTGGTCAGATGAGCAACCCGACCCCTTGGTGTTTTGCTCACAGTCTCACTGAGGAGTGGCTGAAAAAGGAGAATATGCACATTCATTTCTGTGTAAATCATGATCTTATACTGGTGTTGACCCCTACTTTGTTCCAAACGACTTTGCCAGTTTCTCTTTGGCTAGTTCCAGTTTGACAGTTTTCATTTCCCTAAGAAGTCACTGCAAATAACGATTATAACCTTACATAGTCAAATCCCTGCTTGAAAATTAGAAGTTGTCATAAACAAAGGACATCATATTTGACATTATAGTTGAGGTATCATTTGCTTTGCTTTTCCAATGTTAATTAACTAAGAATTATTATCTTGAACAAAATATCTTTGAAGCAAAGAATTAGTTTTCTTTTAAAATTTCTGCCAACCACTGTAACCATCTGCTTCTTTTATTGAAAAAATATTTTGTTCTCTTATTTTTTTTGCTGTATGTAAGTCAACCCTTTATAAATAAATAAACAATAAAAAAAACGAATTTAAGAAATTGCTTAAATGGTGATACTGTTATCTTGAGGTACCTTATTGGACATATTGCATACATTCGTTTAAAAACGAAGCAATTCAAGTATGTGCCTTAGTAGCTTTTTTTATGACATTGCAACAGCTACTGTGGGCAGAATGGGTTTCAAGAAACCCCACAAAACTTCCACAAGGCCCACCCACACTTGGCTAGCCCACACAGAAATGCATGGCCACAGCATAGAGGAACCAACCCTTAGCCAATGATCAAATTGTGAACTATTCCTTTACTAATTACTCTTACTCAAAAATACAATCTTCTTTTTGCAAACGGGTCGATGACGGATAAGGATTTTGAATAGACCAATTTTTCAAAAGAAAAAATAAGGATATCTTTGGCAATTGTTCAAACATTTGGAATGTTGTGTACACATGCATTTATACAAAAACATTAAATTAAGGGAAATTTATGATTTTTAAGCAAGGTCAATAGCCGATGGCCTTACAAATGTCATGTGGTGAGACCGTAACACTAAAGATCATATTTAAGTCAGATATTTTCAGTTGTCCTTTACCTTATAGACATGCTTTTATGAATTATATATATTTTTAATTAAAACCAACCACTTTTGTTAACACTGTGACTTCTGTTAACACTGTTTATATTAATTCTGTCACTAGATGATTTGGTGGCGGTACAGGACACTCTCAGGATCGTACTTTTGGGAAAGACTGGAGTTGGGAAGAGTGCGACTGGAAACACCATCCTTGGGAAAGAGGTTTTCAAACTGCTACACCAACGAGATGTTTGAGAAAGTAGAACTGGCTCTCAATGCACAGATGAAGAAAATATTAAAGGAAAAAGAGGTGGAAACTGAGAAGCAGAAAAAGGAAATGAGTATCAAACACGACGAACAAATTGAACAACTTAAAAAAGACTTGGAAGATGTTAGTGAGAAAGAGCGGTCAGAGAGAAAACAGTAAAGGGTGTGAATACTTATGTACGCTTAGCATTCAGGCCAAAGAGTTCAATCTTGGTTTCATCAGACCAGAGAATTTTGTTTCTCATGGTCTGAGAGTCCTTTAGGTGCCTTTTGGCAAACTCCACGCGGGCTGTCATGTGCCTTTTACTGAGGAGTGGCTTCCGTCTGGCCACTCTACCATAAAGGCCTCATTGGTGGAGTGCTGCAGAGATGGTTGTCCTTCTGGAAGGTTCTCCCATCTCCACAGAGGAACACTGGAGCTCTGTCAGAGTGACCATCGGGTTCTTGGTCACCTCCCTGACCAAGGCCCTTCTCCCCCGATTGCTCAGTTTGGCCGGGCGGCCAGCTCTAGGAAGAGTCCTGGTGGTTCCAAACGTCTTCCATTTGCGAATGATGGAGACCACTGTGCTCGTTGGGACCTTCAATGCTGCAGACATTTTTTTTGTACCCTTCCCCAGATCTGTGCCTCGATACAATCCTGTCTCGGAGGTCTACAGACAATTCCTTGGACTTCATAACTTGGTTTGTGCTCTGACATGCACAGTCAACTGTGGGACCTTATATAAACAGGTGTGTGCTTTTCTAAATCATGTCCAATCAATTGAATTTACCACAGGTGGACTCCAATCAAGTTGTAGAAACATCTCAAGGATGATCAGTGGAAACGGGATGCACCTGAGCTCAATTTTGAGTGTCACAGCAAAGGGTGTGAATACTTATGTACATGTGATATTTAATTTTTTGTATTTTTAATACATTTGCAAAAGATTTTTAAAAACTTTTTTCACTTGGTCATTATGCGGTATTGTATGTAGAATGTTGAGAATTTTTTATTTATTTAATCATCATCATCATCATCGTCATCCGCTTTGTCCGGGGTCGGGTCGCGGAGGTAGCAGTTCAAGCAGGGCATCCCAAACCTCCCTTTCCCGGGCCACATTAACCAGCTCTGACTGGGGGATTCCAAGGCGTTCCCAGGCCAGTGTGGAGATCTAATCCCTCCACCTGGTCCTAGGTCTGCCCCGCGGCCTCCGCCCAGCTGGGCGTGCCTGGAACACCTCCCTAGGGAGGCGGCCAGGTGGCATCCTTACTAGATGCCCGAACCACCTCAACTGGCTCCTTTCTGCGCAAAGAAGCAGCGGCTCTACTCCGAGTCCCTCACGAATGGCTGAACTTCTCACCCTATCCCTAAGGGAGATGCCAGCCACCCTCCGGAGGAAACTCATTTCCGCCGCTTGTATCCGTGATCTCGTTCTTTCGGTCATGACCCACCCTTCATGACCATAGGTGAGAGTAGGAACGAAGATAGACCGGTAGATTGAGAGCTTTGCCTTCTGGCTCAGCTCTCTCTTCGTCACAACGGTGCGATAGAGCGACTGCAACACCGCACCCGCTGCTCCAATTCTCCGGCCCATCTCTCGTTCCATTTTACCCTCACTCGAGAACAAGACCCCAAGATACTTGAACTCCTTCACTTGGGGTAAAGACTCATTCCCTACCTGGAGTAGACAATCCATCGGTTTCCTGCTGAGAACCATGGCCTCAGATTTGGAGGTGCTGATCCTCATCCCAGCCGCTTCACACTCGGCTGCGAACTGATCCAATGAGTGCTGCAGGTCGCAGACTGATGATGCAATCAGGACCACATCATCTGCAAAAAGCAGTGATGCAATCCTCTGCCCACCAACCCGCAACCCCCCTCCCCCGCGGCTACGCCGTGAGATCCTGTCCATGAATACCACAAACAGGATAGGTGACAAAGCGCAGCCTTGGACGAGTCCGACTTACTGCCGCAGACCCGGACACAGCTCTCGCTTTGGGAGTACAGAGATTGGATGGCTCTGAGTAGGGACCCCCTCACCCCATACTCTCGCAGCACCTCCCACAGTATCTCCCGGAGAACCCGATCATACGCCTTCTCCAAATCCACAAAACACGTGTAGACCGGATTGGCATACTCCCAGGCCCCCTCAAAGATCCTCGCGATGGTAAAAAGCTGGTCCGTTGTTCCACGACCAGGCCGGAAACCGCATTGTTCCTCCTCAATCCGAGGTTCGACTATCGGTCGAACCCTCCTTTCCAGCACCCTGGAGTATACTTTCCCGGGGAGGCTGAGTAATGTGATGCCTCTGTAGTTGGCACACACTCTCCGGTCCCCCTTTGAACAGGGGGAACCACCACCCCGGTCTGCCACTCCTTAGGTACTGTCCCCGACTTCCACGCAATGTTGATAAGACGTGTCATCCATGACAGTCCCTCAACACCCAAAGCCTTCAGCATTTCTGGGCGGATCTCATCAACCCCTGGGGCTTTGCCACTGTGGAGTTGTTTGACTACCTCAGTGACCTCCGCCAGGGAGAGATTGATGCTGATCCCCCATCATCCTCCAGCCCTGTCTCTACTATGTAGGGTGGGTTTGTCGGGTTCAGAGTTCCTCAAAGTGTTCCTTCCACCTCCCAATCACCTTGTCAGTTGAGGTCAACAACGTCCCATCCTTACTGTATACAGCTTGAATGGTTCCCTGCTTTCCCCTCCTGAGGTGTCGGATGGTCTTCCAGAACCGCTTTGGTGCCAGCCGAAAGTCCTTCTCCATGGTTTCTCCGAACTCCTCCCACACCCGCTGCTTTGCTTCTGCCACAGCCGAGGCTGCAGCCCTTCGGGCCTGTCGGTACCTTGCAACTGCCTCCGGAGTCGCCCGGGACAGCATGTCCCGGAAGGCCTCCTTCTTCAATCGGACGGCTCCCCTGACCACCGGTGTCCACCAGGATGTTCGAGGGTTACCGCCCCTTGAGGCACCTAAGACTTTGAGACCACAACTCTCAGATGCAGCTTTAGCAATGGAGGCTTTGAACATCGCCCACTCCGGTTCAATGCCCCCAGCCTCCACAGGGATGCCAGAGAAGCCCCGCCGGAGGTGTGAGTTGAAGGTTTTTTATTTAATCCATTTTGGAATTAGGCTGTAGCATAATAAAATGTGGAAAAAGTGAAGGGGTATGAATACTTTCCGGATGCACTGTATAACATAGATTTAATGTACTTAAACATGATGGTGTCTGTCTTTATAGAACCCACAACGAAGAGCTTACTGTGTGAACTAAAAAAAAGATTCTGCATGAAAACAGTAAAATAGCGTGGGAGAATATGTGACTGTGGCTGTTTGGAAGACCTCCTGCCTTTTTGATCATAAGCTCACCGAGGAGATAAAAAGGAGATTATGCACATTTCTGTGTAAATCAGGAACTTATACTGGTGTTGAAGCCTGCTTTCTTCTGAAAGAAAAAAGAGAGATATTTTCTGCAAAATGCAATTATTGTATTTTCTAACGCTTGTTCAATCATTCTCAAAAGGTATTTTAGCCTGACCAAATGTGTTTTATGGTGAACATCCAGACTTGTCACATTCCATTTTGCCATCATTGCCATCACCACAAATTATGACTTATTCCCCAATTATGTTTGTCTAGTTCCAGTTTGCCAGTTTTCATTTCCCCAAGAAGTCATGGCAGATAATGATTTTAACCTTACATAGTGAAATCCCTGCATGAAAATTAGATAAGGCTAATCTAAGTTACATTGCTCTTTAAGCAACTAAGATTTTTCCTCTTAATCATAAACAAAGGACATGATACTTGACAATATAGTTGAGGTATCATTTGCTTTGCTTTTTCAATTTTAAATCATAGATAATTCTTATCTTGAACAAATACCTTTAAAGCAAAACAAATTGTTTACTTTTATAATTTCTGCCAAACCACCTGTAAGTAACCATCTGCTCCTGTTATTGGAAAAGTATTTTGTACTCTTGTTTTTGGTTTTCAAAAATGTTTTTGCCGTCGTAAGTCAACCCTTTATAGCTACTGTGGGCAGAATGGGTTTGAAGAAACCCCACAAAACGTCCACATGGCTCCCGCTTGGCCAGCCCACAATTAAACGCAAAAAACAATCTACTTTTTGCATACATGAAAAATATGCCTAAATGTAAGATACCAGCTGTTCAAGGAAAAACTGTTATAAGGCACAGACCAATAAGGCCAAAACATAACTGAATGCTGAATGTGTAGCGCTAAATTGGTTCCTTGAAACACTGCAGGCTATCCATCCATCCATTAGCTTTGCCGCTTATCCTGTACAGGGTCACGGGGGGGGGGGGGGGGGGGGGGGCTGGAGCCTATAAGCGATTTTTTCTGTATTATAGTGGAGGTTGCCTAATACAAAATATAATAATAAAACCTTATGCAAGAGTACTGGGCAAAACATTATCAAAATCACTAATAAATAAAGCCTATTATCTTGAAAATATTGACATGATTTTAATCCTATCCAGTATACTAAAAGAGAAAGAGCAACAATTAACATGTTTTCTTTTTTTATTTACTGACAAAATATAATCCTGTCATATTTTAACAAAACAACGTGTTGGGGGGAGATATCATTACAATGGCATTTTCATTAAAGAAGTGCATGTCAGTTAATTTAGTTTAAGTATATAAAGTTGTGTAATATATATTAAGTAATTGTATTAGTTACAGAATTAAGAGTTAACAGTAAGGAGCGATTTACTTGCGCACTGTTTGTGCTAGTCAGGGGATTAAGAATGTAGACCAAGGAAATAACATATCTTGTTGCCTTGCTGTACAAATAATTATTCTACAAATATTTGTAGGCCAGGTTGAATCATAGCTAACATGCATAATAGTTCAAACCGAAAGTTCAAGCAATAAAACCCCTGAGTCCAACTGAGTCGTCTCCCCCCCCCCCAATTTCTCTGTTTGGAGGATATTATATGGCCATGTTTGAAAAGAGAAGATGTTATATGTTCATAATTGTAGCGCAATATAATTTAGGATTAACATTATAATAAATGGTAAGAAGCCATTGCAGCTGCAATCACTTATGACATGAGATTATATCAACTCTTTCTGCATCTGCATTGGCTCCCCATCAAATCTCACATTTCTTTCAAGATTTTACTTCTCACCAATAAATGTCTACAAGGTCTAGCCCCTTCCTACCTCTCTGATCTCCTCCAACCCCACAAATCTTCTCATTCACGCCTGCTCTCGCTTTGAATACATTCTGATCATTATAGAACTCCTATCCTTCCTAAAGAGCAAAGCAAATTATTTTGTAATTAATTTGTTTGTGATGATTATGCCCAAAAAGACAAGGCACTGTCGACAATTTCAGGCAACTTTAGAAAAGTGCTTGACCCTCATACTATAAACGAAAGGCTTCTCAATCACTACTCACTTTTTTTGTGCCATCTGTAATAAATAGATATCAAAAGTTTATCTCAAATCCTCTCTCTCTCTCTCTCTCTCTCTCTCTCTCTCTCTCTCTCTCTCCCTCCCTCTCTAGATCTTTATTTTTGTACATGGATGTTATGAGAATGTTTTATTCATGTTTTATTGAATCATTCCTCACATTCTCCTTTGTCAGCTGGTACGGGTCACTAAACTTCAAAAATTAAAACACACCACAGGGTATCGTCAAAGTGTGCAGCAAAATTGCAGGCACTACCTTGAATGACCTCCCAAATTTATGCAAGGTCAGGACTTTGAAGAAGGCCCAGTCAATCCTGGCTGATTCTAGCCACTCTCTGTCCAAGGAGGTTTTATTGCTTCCGTCAGGCTGCAGATATCATCTGCCAAGATGCAGGACCAATAGACTTTAAAACTAATTTGTCCCTGATGTAATTGGCCTTGGTGATTTTTTGCTCTGTATATGTTGTTTATTTATTATTGTCTGTTTTGTGTGGTTACTGCTGGCTGTAAATCAAATTGCCCCTCGGGGATAATAAAGACTGCTTGAACTTGAACTTGATATTATATATACATGTTTTAAGACGCAGACAAGACACTAGATGCAGATAATGTTAATTCAATATATTTTAGGATTAAAACTAAAATGTGCAAAAGCCACTCATAATAAAAGTATAAAATGCATGTGTGAAGAGCCACTAAATTTTCCAAATTATTTTGTGCCATCTCTGATAAAAGATTAAAATTTATCTCAGATTTCATCTCATCAATATACAATAAGTAATGTGATGCCTGCCACTAGCTCAACCATGATAGACAATGAAGAATTTTCATCGAAAAAATGTTGATTGAAAGGTTTAGACAAACTGTTCCGTGGCCCATCCCATGCTGAATGTTATGCTCACATTTCAAACGATATGGTCAGGGCTGGGCCAGTTGTTTCTTTAAACTGTTTCACTTCTGTTAACCCTGGGCTGTGAATGTAACATGATGACTGACCCTGCGTCTAAATATTGTGAGTAAATCTAAAATACTTGAAACCGAAAAATTTATCTAAATTACAGGCCTACAATTATGTAGATTGACTTAATTAACTCTCCATGGGCCAATAATTAATTACTTTGACATACTTCTCAAACCTGCTTCCCGTTTTATTTAGTAGGCCTAATGTTTACTCCGTGGAGTAATTTCCTTGTTATCGACGTCTCTGTAAACATGTAATGTAGTGGATTGAGGTGTATTTTTTTATGCATAAGAATTAAAAGTCACTGTTCAGATAGCCCACACTTGTCTCCCCATCATTTTCTTTTACAATTACAGGGCCATAACAAGTGAAGAACAGTTTCAGTTTTTTTTCCAACAGCTGTAAATTATTATGAAATAGGAAAGTCTTCAGAATAGATTATTTGTGTAGTAAAAAATTTGCCAATTCTAATAGATTATCGTTCAAAGAACTGCACTTCCAGCTTGTTCTACAGGAAAGAGTCATAATTAAGAGGGAGATGGTGGCCAAATGATACAAAGTTTTGTCCAAAATGTAATGTAGGGCAATAATGAACCAATATCAGCAATATCAACAAATGCAATAAGATTGTATTGGCAAGTGTTCACGTGCCAAATGACAACAAAGACAGGCCGAATGGATCTTCTCATCTAAACACCCTTCTCATTCAAATGGTCAGGACAAAGGGAAAACGACCTGGAGCACTGTACAGCCCTGTGTAAAGACCAACTTCCCCTTATACAAGGTATGTCCTTGCATCTGTTCATATGTGTGTGTCTTGTGAGAGAGAAGGAGCACACTAACACACGGTCTCTGCCAATTCAACTGGAGTAGTGGTATCACTCATACTGAGTGTTGTGTTAGATAGCTGTTGTTCGTTCTGTGGTATTAATTGGTGAATTTGTGTAAAGCGCTTTGAGTATCTGGAAAAGCACTAAATAAAATGAATTATTATTCTTATTGTTATAGAAGAGGATATCGAGCATATGTTGTGTTTCTCCAAGTTATACATTTTTAACCAACCAATTATAGGCCAGAGCACACTGTTGTCAGGTAGAACTAGTTTCCCAAGGTCTCAGTGTCTAAATCAGGAAATTTTTATCCTCTTGCTTGCTTGGTTTATAAAGTCAAATTTTCACTATAAATAATTTAAAAAGCCTACTTAAATTAATTAAGTTACTTTACATATTGTTTCAACATTATAATTGACATTTTCATCAAAGAAGTGCCAGTACTTTTAGTTCGTTAAGCTGAACATACATATTTCTGAAATCTTAATAATTTTATAACATACAATTGCATCCGGAAAGTATTCATACCCCTTCACTTTTTCCACATTTTATTATGTTACAGCCTAATTCCAAAATGGATTAAATAAAAAAATGTTCTCAACATTCTACATACAATACCGCATACTGACAAAGTGAAAAAAGTTTTTTCGAATTTTTTGCAAATGTATAAAAAAAACTTTTGTTTAAAATAATCACATGTACATAAGTATTCACACCCTTTGCTGTGACACTCAAAATTGAGCTCAGGCGCATCCTGTTTCCACTGATCATCCTTGAGATGTTTCTACAACTTGATTGGAGTCCACCTGTGGTAAATTCAATTGATTGGACATGATTTGGAAAGGCACACACCTGTTTATATAAGGTCTCACAGTTGTCA
>JAPMUY010001026.1:0-2500 GCA_026901105.3 Galaxias olidus
CCTACATGCCTACAGGTGCATCCTGTTATTCAGTGCAATATCTGGGAAACATGGTTAAGGAGGCTATTGTTGTTTTCTTATTTTTGTTTTTCTTATTTTATTTTTTGAGGATTAACTCGACTGAATTAGACTTTTCCTTGGGTTAACTGCGGTCAATGCTATCTGACCCTACACGTAAAATCACGGAATTATTAAAACAAGGGGGACAAAGACGTCTTAACTAAATGTTACACCTTGAAACTAGGATTAATTGTTCGTATACGATTTGTCTCAACATGAGCCCACTGCTGTAGCACGGCCCTCCCATAGTTTGCTTTTCGCACGTAAATCAAACCACCGGTGTTGTTGTCAAGGCAACCGCACATAGAAACGTATTTTAACTTGCTCATAATTGTGACGTTATTATGATGTGTACATGGTCTCAGAACAGCACTATAGTTCAAACATTCTCTCGAGAGTACATTTTGCGTGTAGCCTCAAACCAGACAACGCGCACAAAACTTGCGTGCAAATAAATTGTAGGCCTACTTTGAAGATGCCGTTAGTTATAAAACTGGAGGAGGATCTCGAGCACATCCCACTTGCTCCACAATTTGATGACTCCTCCAATTCTTTCGATTCACAGATGTGGTCGCAAGCAGCTGGCCCTTCTGCCAACGAACCTAGATACCTTTGCCCGGCGAAAAGAAACGTCTCGACTCGATCCAGAAAAAGAAGACTGACCTATCCCCTTTCCCCGTGAAACTTTGGGATTTGGTTGAAAATGACGAGGTTAAATCGGTGACCTGGGCTACCGACGGAGCCACTGTAGTTATTAACGAAGAGCTTTTCACCAAAGAGGTGTTGGAGAACCAAAACGAACCTCGTGTGTTTAAAACTAGCTGCGTGATGAATTTCTACCACCAGCTTAACATGTATGGATTCACCAGACAAAGCTTGTGCAAAAACTTGTGCTATCGACCCAAAGAGACACTTAAGCAGGTAACATTAAGAACAAACCACTAAATAAATTTAAAAAAAGATAGAATATGCAAAGGTTTAAAAATATTTACATATCATAACACTTAACATTTTAATACAATTGTGCCTTTCCTTATACATTTTATGTTCAGTGCTGAATCTATAAACACATTTTGGTCACAATCTTGACCTGTATTGCAATATTATACATTTTGTTAATTGGGATTGTTGATGATGGCACTAATCACTTTCCCTGTGTTCTCTGCTTCCTCTCTCTCTATTCCCCCTCTCCCTCTCTGTCCTTCCCTTCCATCCTTCCTTCCTTCCTTCCTTCCTTCCTTCCTTCCTTCAATTCAGATGAAGATGGTCCGTCACCCATACTTCCACCAGGGAAAAAAGCACCTGCTGCCCCTTGTCACCAGACGTATCCGGTTGAGTAAACGTCCCCCTCCCACCTCCGCCGCCGTCTCCCTCGGCTCACCGCCGCCCTCCGCCCTCGTCCAGGCTCTGGGTGAGGAACCCCGGCGACCGAGCCCCTCTCCCCAGGTTTGGGTGCTCCGCCCCTGGCTGACGCGGTGGAGCCGGCAGGCCCTGTGGTCCCAGACCGCGACGCTGTGGCTCCTCCACGTGTCGATAATGCGTCCACCCTCCCTCCCCCAGCACCGGCCTGAACAACCAGACAGGGTCCCTCGCTACTGCCCCCGTGCCCAGGACGGGTGAGCCCTCCCTGGCCGAGCCACAGGCACGGCTGCCTCCCTGGATGCTGGTGCCCAACCTCTTCCTCTCCCTCTCGATGGCGCACGCGTTCGTTTCCGTGGCCACCGCCGCCGCCGCCGCAACCGCCCCGCAGGAAGTAGGCAACTCCCTTGCTCCTCTTCCTCGCCCTTCCTCGCTCTCCCTGTCCGGCAGCCGTGTGCTAACTGCGGTCACATCCAGGGGTCGGCTAAGGACCCCAGTCCGAGACCAGGCTCCGGGCGAGAGGGACCCTGGCCAGGCTTGAGAACACCGACCGGATCCTATACGATCTGAAGAGTCTATGAAGAAGATTGTAGATTTGCTAATAAAGTATCCTTTGCATTCGATAGAATGGTGCCGTCTCTTCCTGGTGAAGTTATGGGATGCTGTGATGTGCAGAGCTGTTAGAAGAGGGAGATAAACGATCCACGTGTAAAGGGCAGGGATCTTATACTCAGACACGGTGTCTCTTTCAGAACAGAGCTTGTGGTCGGAAAATAGATTATACATAGATTGATAATAGATAATACATTGTATTTGTGTTTAGCATGTTTCATATTAGAGGCCCACAGAGGGATGTAGGATATAATGGGAGCACGTTTCATATTACCAGTACATTTTCCCATATGAACGAGGACAGTGGATGTATGACTGACTGTGTGACTACATGCACGACTTGTCTGCGTGTATATTCTTGGCTGTTGTCTTTGGAGTGATAGCCACTCTTGCTGTCTTGCAGGCTGTATAGCATCCAGATGGTAAGGACTGCATAACCCACAGTGCATTGCTGTGCAAGTCTAACACC
>JAPMUY010001027.1:0-20000 GCA_026901105.3 Galaxias olidus
AAAGCTGTTTCAAATATGTTTTTTTCAATGCTTTGTGTAATACTTTTCACCTTACATTAGTGCACATGTTAACTGACCTCATGTAAAACCAGCAGACATGTCGTTTGGAGGAAGGCAACAGTCAACACTCTGTGACACCGCCCTGTCCTTGACCGGCGACGTAGCCACCCGGCCCCTCCACCAACAGCCCCTTCCTGACGACACCTCCACCAACAGCCCCTTCCTGACGACACCTCCACCAACAGCCCCTTCCTGACGACGCACCTCCACCAACAGCCCCTTCCTGACGACACCTCCACCAACAGCCCCTTCCTGACGACACCTCCACCAACAGCCCCTTCCTGCTGAACAGCCCCTTCCTGGTGAACAGCCCCTTCCCGTCCAGGGAGCACGCTTGGTGCTGTGGTGACAGTGGTGACTCTCCGCCCGCTGCCTGTGTAAAGTGGACCAGGGCACCTGTCTTTTTCTAATACCTGGCCCACCGAAAGGTTACGCAATTAGTCGGCCACCTCGGCCGGTGGAAGTAGCTCTTTTCACTGCCCGACCGTGTTCGTGACCTTTCTCCCAGGACCTGACTTCCAGCTGAATTAAGTTGTGTTTTTACAAGGCCCGTTCCTAAACTTGGTCCACTCCCGACGAAGGGTCCGCCTGGTAAAGTGAAGTGGTTAAGATGGCCTCTTTCAGGCCTAGTGCCGCCGCCTGTTCTTTTCATAGGTACAGTTTTATCACAAGGTATGTGCAATTATGGCATTTTCTCTGCATGTGGTGGGATTGACCATACCCTGTGAGAGCTCTCGTTTAGTCTCCAACATTGAACTCTGTGTGTGCAGTTGTGAAGTAATAAGGGCCTGCTTACAATGCTACCATGGCTTTATTTGACTTTGCTGTGGGTGAGTTTGCCCGGAGGAGGCCTCATCAGTATTCTACGGCAGCCACGGGGGATCAGTAAACAACGTGAGCCCTCCTCTAAGCTCGGCGTTCTCCAAGATGAAAGAGATGGTGTCTAGAGCTCCGGCATCCTTCACTGGAGGTGCTATCAAAAGCTTGCTGTTCTCTTCCTTGGCCCTGAGAGAAGATCCATAAGGGGGTGCCTGTTATCCATATTTGGATTTCCTTTTCCTTGGCTCTCGCAGAGATTGTCCTGGGGATGGTCGCCATGGCGATATCAAAGAGCTTGTCAATATGAGGAGTTCTTATTGGGTCAAAGAGGCGTGACAGAATGTTCTCCTCGCTTCAAAGTGGCAGCTAGTCCCCTAAGCCTTTCTGAAGGCCATGCCGGGGTGAAGGGTAGGAAGTAAGGACAGCGGATTTAACTACCGACATCCCTTTTAAACGCGTTCTGACAGGATGCTCTGAGACATACAGTCTTGGGAGATTGTCTCAGAGTTTAATTATCAGTAGGACATTGTGGCTGATGAAGAGGAGCTCTTGTGCACGTGCGTGTTTTTTTAGATATGTGCATTCTTGCATATAATAGTGGTAATATAATTGTAATTGTCCGCTCACTGTCATTGCTGATGATATCAGTGAAAGAACAATACATGCTTGTCACTCATGTGTCTTGCCCAACCCCTTCCATTAAAAAGTAGGCAGTAAACAGAACACCCACTGAAGGAATTTTACATTCCACTCAGACTAATGGATTGCAGCCCAGCCAGCACCCCCGTTTATTTTAGACTGCAAACTTTCCCTCGTTGGCTCTCTCCATGTCCCAGCTGTTTGTCCAGAGGCGGAGGGGCTGTTTGTCAAAGTGCACTGCGGCTCCGAATCAATACAGAGGTGTTTAACATATTAATAGGACGCTAATCCAATAGTGACGCCGCCATTAGTGATGCCATGCACAGCAGAACACGAAGGCAAACAGGTAAATAAGCAGGGGGCGGGGGGAGTCGTGTTTTCCGCAAAAGAGTGAGTGAGCGCGAGACAGTTCAATCACAGTCGGGTTTTGTTTTCCCTCTCCCCGCCTCCTCACTCCCTCTCTCTCTACTCTCCAATCTCGTTTCCTCTCCGCGGCACTTTTGTTAACCACCCTCTCCCCGCCCCCGGCCGCATTCTACCTCCCTGTGTCAAGGACAATCATTTGTTTCTGCTGAGAGCATATCTATGTTTACATGACATTAATGCAGCGTTGGCTTCATGTGTTCACCCGTCCATATCCTCAGTGACACTAGAGACTGTCTTCCCATCTCTGGCCTTTTGTGATGCAGAGAGTCAGAGCAGGCTTAAAGGGAGCCTGGTGTACACACACACACACACACACACACACACACACACACAGCCACATGGACGTCACAGGCCACACCACCTGTTTGTTTACCGTGAATAAATGAAATCCCACTAGTATTTCAGCTACTGCGTGAAGGCCAGCTGATAAAGAATAAACGGGTTTGAACAGCGTCGAGTTTGAGTTGTCCAAAGTTGTTGTCTGACTATATCAATGTCCCGTGGTGGTAAAACAAAAATCATTGATCTGAGTTTGAGCTTGGCCATGTTCTTGTCTATGATGTTGTTCGCATCAGGTTTATTTTGAGTTATTTAGAGTATTCACTAACGACGGCAAGTTCACAGAGGTCTACAAACTGAAAAAAACAACTAAAAACAAGAGGACAACCCAAACTTTCATAAGAACTTTGAATACTTAAGGCGCTTATACGCAACTTTTTTTGCGCAACGGATTATCAACACCTTTCTACAGTTTACACATAGTAATGTCTATGGGAGAATTAAAAAAATCGCTGTTCAGATCAGTCGTCTTGAAGTCTCAATATTTAACACTCATTTTACCTGCCACTGGTACTGTGACAAATTGTGACAATTGCTTTATGGCACAAGTGTGTCACTAAATCAGGAAGAGAATATTATTGTTAGAGAATACATGCAGTGACCACAAGCATTCAGCATGTCTTCTTTGCGATGGTTAGATATAAATAATTACACTAAGCAAGTGGTAGGGGTTCCCAAAACCAGAAACTACATACAGCCACTTTAAACCAGCATGTTGAGGTCAATTTGTGTTTTGAAATTAAATTGTGTTTTGAATGTGTGTTTTAATAATAGCCTACGTTATAAAAGGTCTAAAAATGGACACTACTCTAGAGCCTTATAATTTAAAGCAAAGACAGGAAATTAGGTACCTTTAAAAAAAAAAAAACCAGGCCATAAGATTATTTAAGCGATCTTAATTGCGGTCTCATTTTAATGAGTTTGCCCGGTTATGATCGTAAAGTTTGGTTCCGCACATAAACATGTAAGGTTAGAAATATGCGTAGCAAAGAATCTTCCCTACTGTTATTAATAGCTTTTTACTCTTTAATAAGCAGCAATCAAATTAAACGAATGTCCGGGTTCAACAGCAAAGGAAAAAAGCTTAGTGGCTGAGCTGGCACAACCCTCCCCCCCCCCCCCCCCCCCCCCCCCCCCACAGCTGTAACGGAGGGCTGTGCAGCGTTGTGTTTGGCTGAAGTGTAAAGGTAGCGTTTGATTGGAGGGTGGCGAGGGAGGGCTGTTAATCAGCAGCATTGTTCTCTCCACCAAGACGTCTGTGATTGCACCGGGGGCTACAATCACCAGACAACAGACTGTGGATCCCTGCACAACTACCAGTAAGATGTCTCTCCTTAAGACCTCCGACTTCGTCTCCTCCTTCCCCTCATCTGGAATCTCTGGGCCGTGGTGCCTGCAACAGTAATGAAGCCACTGCAGAGGAAGACATTTGAAATGGTGTTGATGTCTTAATAACTCCCGAGCGGCTATCGCTCCCTCATTTGGCCTGCCTCTTATGCTGGCCTCCACTCAGGCTCTTTAGCTGTCAGCATGGACACAATTACTGTCTGAAAATGTCCGCGAGGCTTAAAAGTTGGAAGTACACAGCAACATGTTTCAAAACGTTTGCCCATATTACAAATATATTAACTGGTGGAGGGAGACATAATAGTGTGTGAAATCGTCAATTATATATATATATATTTTAGGTCAGTACAACCTGCAAAATGCAGACAAGTGAAAACATGTCTTCATAACAACATTGCACATTGCCCCAATGGAGGACGAGTAGGTCAACCATGTTTAGTTTGGCCCAGAGGATGGAAAAGCCCTGAGCACACACAGCATCCAGAGACATAATAATACCACGTATTACCAGTCTTACCATTCCAAGTCATGGTGAGCCTTGCCAAGCAGGCCACTGGCAACGGTGAGGACCGTTTGGAACACACCCATCAGCTATTATTAGTGGCCCTCGCATATGCTGGCCCCTTAGCAAGACGCTAACAACAGAGCTTGTCTCGCCGTGTGTGTCTGTCTGTGTGTGTGTGTTTGTGTGTGTGTGTGTGTGTGTGTGTGTGTGCGTGTGTTTTGCCGGAGCCAGCCAACAGCAGACTGAGCCAGCCAACTGATGAAGCGCATCATGGGAGGACAGGCCCATCTGGCCATCTAGACAAGGAAGGAGGGAGAGGGGGAGACATTAGCACAAGGAGAGAGCCGAAACAATGGGAGTGATGATGGCCTCCATTTAAATTCTATTTACTGGAAACGAGGCAGGATCATCCGCGTGAGGTGGGGAGCGGCAGGCTCCCGAGGACGGTGCGTGGTGGTGGGCAGCCTGGCTCCGCGCTGGAGGTCAGACGGTGGGGCAGGGGGGAGACACTCGTCTATCGGACTACTGTGGAGAGAAATGAAGAATAAACAACAGATGCTCAGACAGGCAAGCCATCACGCACACTCACTCACTCACTCACACACACACACAGACACAGAGAGAGAGAGAGAGAGAGAGAGAGAGAGAGAGAGAGAGAGAGAGAGAGAGAGAGAGAGAGAGAGAGAACGAATAGATTCATCAATCAGGTGCTCTGCGAAGCAAACCAGCGCTGCATTTTTGACAACCGTCTCTTATCTGGGGCCTAACACTCACTCTGCCACACTTCCATTCAAGCCTTGGCCTCCTCATCTTGTCCATGCTGACACTCCAGCTTGTACATCTGAGTGGAGAGAGACATGACTTATATCTTTACTTGCACTTCCATTTTATGTTAATTCAACAGCTCCCGTCTTCCCCTTGTCAATAAAAACTGCTTATATTATAGAATACAGAGAGGGAGTCGAGAGAGCAAGAAGAAATGCATTTTCACTGAGGTAAACAGGTATGCACGTTTGGCTTTTATCTTTGCAAACCTGTCAACTTTACAACTTCCTCATTCAGAATTCGGAGCAGGCGAGTGAAGCAGTGATTTTGTTGCCACTCTATGCCTTTGTAAGTCATATTCCAATCCAACACAAAACAAAACAAATGGTGACGAGGAAACGGAGCAAGGCGGAAGCACGTAACAAAACAGCTTGCTGCCAGCATTAGCATGGCTCTACATGTGTGCCTACAGTCAATCGTTACTTTCAGGTTCCACTCTGAGCACAGAACAAAAACAATGTTTCTATGGGAACGCAATATGGTAATCCTGAAATGGTTGTCGTTTAACAGATGCAGATTTAGGGGGGTTGCGTCGCTGAGGAGGGCATGACTGGGCAGACACATTCTTATGATATCTTCCACAGAGAACCCGCTCAGTGAAACACACAGAGAAACGCCCCACGCACGCTCACACGTACAAACACACCCACCCACGCATATTCAAACGCGCGCAAACACACACGCCGGGACCTCTCAGTGTTGTTTGATCTGAGCAAGTAAACACTTCCTGACCCAGTTATCTGGGTGTGATGCAGCAGCAGGTGTGGGTGTGTTAAAGTGTGTGCTATCTCCTCCATGTCACAGTCAGCATCTCCCAATCGCAAGGCTTCCCAGTATGTCTGAGGATTGATTCCACAGACCGTATTCCTCTCTGGAGAATCACTCCCCGCTTTCTCCTCGTGTGAACATGAGACACTGTCACAAGATGTAACCGGTCTGGTGTTGGAGGCAGCGTGTGTTTGATTGTGTGTGTGTGTGTCTGTGTGTGTGTGTGTGTGTGTGTGTGTGTGTGTGTGTGTGTGTGTGTGTGTGTGTGTGTGTGTGTGTGTGTGTGTGCGGGGGTGTGCTGGCATGTGTTTGTGTAGTAAGTAATGTGTGAATGGGGTTTGTGTAGTTAGTGTGTTTATGGGTTTGTGTAGTTCATTGTGCGTATGGGGTTTGTGTTGTTAGTAGTGTGTACATAGGGTTTGTGTAGTTAGTGTGTTTATAGGGTTTGTGTGGATCGTAGTGTGTGGTGGTGGTGGTGGTGGGGGGGGGGTGTTTATAGGTAGTAGTATTTTTATAGGGTTTGTGTAGTTCGTAGTGTGTGTGGGGGGAGTGTGTGGTTAGTAGTGTGTGTATGGGGTTTGTGTTGTCATTAGTCTGTTTATAGGGTTCGTGTAGTTCATAGTGTGTGTATGGGGTTTGTGTAGTTAGTAGTATGTTTATGGGGTTTGTGTAGTTCATAGTGTGTGTATGGGGTTTGTGTTGTCATTAGTGTGTTTATAGGGTTTGTGTAGTTCATAGTGTGTGTATGGGGTTTGTGTTGTCATTAGTGTGTTTATAGGGTTTGTGTAGTTCATAGTGTGTGTATGGGGTTTGTGTTGTCATTAGTGTGTTTATAGGGTTTGTGTAGTTCATAGTGTGTGTATGGGGTTTGTGTTGTCATTAGTGTGTTTATAGGGTTTGTGTAGTTCATAGTGTGTGTATGGGGTTTGTGTTGTCATTAGTGTGTTTATAGGGTTTGTGTAGTTCATAGTGTGTGTATGGGGTTTGTGTAGTTAGTAGTATGTTTATAGGGTTTGTGTAGTTCATAGTGTGTGTATGGGGTTTTTGTAGTTCGTAGTGTAGGGGGGGTGGATTGTGTCCCTGATAAATTGGGCAGCACTGGAGTAAATAAACATGAAGCCTCAACCACTGATGCTCAAGGAAGGTTACATCCAGACATCGGGCCTGATGTTAAGAGGCGACTGGATTGTTACGTAGAATTGAGGGGTTGTTTGTTTATTTACGCATGCACACACACACACACACACACACACCCACACACACACACACACACACAATTATTTCCGTCCCCAGTTTCTGTGTCATCATATCCCTGCTCGGTTTATCCCAGAGAGCTGTTATGGATCTAAAGGCAGAGCAGCCCTGGTTCTTTACTCTTCACCGTGCACATGCTCTCCCCCAGTAGAGTTCAGATGAGGCACACTCTCACGTGCACCGGGTTGGAACCGATAGAACGGTTATATCAATCTCAGGTTAGTAGTATAATCACTCAAAATGTCCAAATTGTCATTACTTATGTATCTGTCATGGCAGTGGAGATTCATTTAGTGAGCTGTTGATTATAGGATGTGGAAGGATGCACATACACACGCACGCACACACACACACAAACATAAATACGTGCAAGCCACTAACACACAGAAAATACATGTGATTAAGGTATCCATCCCGCATCCACATTGTAATTGACTACAAGTCACAGGGGTAATTTCAGCAAAATTGTCTGGTTGACGTTTTGTAATATCAACCTAATGCATAAGACATTATTTTGCATATGCCAGTGCCACTGGGAAATATTGATGGGCTTGGGCCATAACTCAACAATGAAATAGAAGAAAAACACTGCGTATTGTAATTCATATGTATATCTTAATAACAAACGAACACCAGCAAGAATAGACTGGTCCTAATGAGGGTCTTTGATCCAGCGAAACTACAAATCCCTTGATTCAAGAGGATTAATATGTGTTATTAAGTACAGATTGTGAATTATGGGATCAGTAGTTGGTTAATGGAGTAGTAAGCCACAGTCTGTTGTTGGTCAACAAATGCTGGTCTTCTGCCTTACCCGACTCATGTAATCAGTAGCTGGAAGAGGGAAGTCAACGGGCTGGCCAAACTACTAGCCCAACCGTGTCTTTTCTCATCAGAAACCTTTTGTTAACACACGATCACAATCACCATCACAAACTCTTTCTTTGTTTTATTTCAAAATCCTCACCACGTCATTAAATCCTTCAAGAACGTGCCTTTGATCTTCGTTGAAATCACAATCTACTTCATGACAGTTTTCTCAACCTCTCGAAGTCAAGACTGGTATAATTACCCGACAAGCTCTGACAGAAGTTTCACCAAAGTTTTCTTCAGGAATAATATTCGCCAGTATTTCCATCTAAAAAGTGTCTATATTTGGAACAATCCGACTCCCTTTCCCCCGCAGAAACAAACTGTGCAAGTCTTTCTTCTTTTAAAAAGCGACTAACTCATTTAGTTATTTCTTGGCAATTACAAAAGGATAATAAACTAAACCAAATGTTTATGACCCATGAACAATTAACATTTATTTATTTTTTTAGTGGCGTGATTGTTTTTCGGCTCCAGCATTATTGCTAATTTCTTATGCTTATTCTGAGAGCGCTGGCATTGAGAGTGGGCAAGCCAGTTGCTACCCAAGTTAGGTTCTAGCTCAGGTGGCCCGTTGTCAAAGGGAACTAGTACTGTGTGTGTGTGGCTATGTATGACCATGGCTATGTGTGATGATGTATAACGCTGAGGAAAGCCTAGGGAGAAAACGTGTCTGTGTTTTCTACTGCAGCACATGCAATAAAAGCATTACACACCTGCTGTGTGTGTGAGTGCCGACGTCTTTGTTGTTCATTATCTGATTTATATATTGTAGATATTTAGGCGTGAGCACGGCAGTCCAACTGCAACTGGTCATTAACGACACTACTTCTGGCTAGTGTTTGTTTAGCCTCTCAGACGGCTGATCCAGGATCACTTCTACGACCAGGTTTCACACTGACTCGGGGACGTCAATGTGATGTAATATTAATAAAAACATCAACGTGCCAGTGGCACGTGGCACCTTTATGTTGTTCTGAAACGAAAATAATTGTACGTTCCACATAACTGCACATAACTAAATCTGTGTGCGTGTCTGTATGGGGCAGCACATTGGCCTCACAGTTGATTGCTGTGATTTGTATGGCAGTTCTCCATGCATGCTGGGTCATGAGCAGCGTATCACCGCTCCCCCGCCAAGCTATTCACACGCTGACACAATTCTTATGGAAAATCTCCTTTTGTGTGTGTGTGTTTGGTTGTGTGTGTGTGTGTGTGTGTGTGTGTGTGTGTGTGTGTGTGTGTGTGTGTGTGTGTGTGTGTGTGTGTGTGTGTGTGTGTGTGTGTGTGTGTGCTTATTTAGTCTGCAAAACGAGAGGTTCAAAGAGATGGAAAATGCTACGCTCACACACTCCAACGTGTGGATCTCCCTTGGACCACACTTCATTACCAGGCTACCGGTGAGGGAGAATGTGTTAGCTCACGTGTGTGTGTGTGTGCGTGTGTTTGTTTGTGTGTGTGTGTGTGTGTGTGTGTGTGTGTGTGTGTGTCTGCTCTAGTGAAAAACGTCAGGCAACGGCAGCGCGCGACTGGGTGGTTATCACATAGCCCAGGCTCGACCCGTTTCCAAGGAAACTGGAAGTTGGAAGCGGTATATTTTAGCTCACCTGGACATAAGTTCCAGAATCAATAGTTGGAATAGTGTGAATCTCTCCACCTGCTCGCGCCTCGATAACAAAGCAGATCATTTTTGTAGAAGTGACACAGCGGCCACCACGGACTGTTTTCTCTTCATCAAGGAGTGTCTAGTGTGCACCGTAACTTCTGATGCCGTCCAATTGTCTGCTTTCGATCCTAGCTTTTGTCTTTCGGCCCCTTTGTCTTGAAAAGTGGCCTGCAAATCAGGTTCATGACTGTGACTTTCTCCTTTGAAGCTAACCCCCACCACACACCGACACGCATACATTCAACTCGGTGGCACATTCATTTCAAACGTTCAACCACGTTACTGATTATCATTGCATTTTCTAAAGAAGCATGCCATAGCTCCCATACCAAACTGTCCACATTGAAATAAAAACAATCCTACTCTGTCTTCCTCCTTCTCTACATCCCAGCAGGGACCTGTCAGTCATTCCACCGTGCTGAAGACTAGCCGCTAGTTAGCATTAACGCCAAGGTTCTCGCCAGGGCTAGCAATCCCGAATAGGGCAGAGAGGAGGAGGGAGGGACGGCAGACAGACGGAGGGAAAGGGAAGCGGAAGGATGAGAGAGGCGTGAGAGATACCGTGACGGTGAGGGGAAACGTACAAGCCCAGCGAGGTCTCTGAGCGGGATCCCCTATCTCCCTCTCCATCTGCCCTGAGGGATCAACTGAGGGACGCTTCTCACCCCTTTACAGTACCTGGGACCTGAATTATCTGTGGGCCAACGGGGGCGAGTTACGCGGACCACCCCTTCAACAAACAGCCAGAGGTCCGAATCGAACCTCTGGACTCTCTGGCGCCCTCTTAGACCCTGTCTCATATTGGCTGCTGGTCTCCCACCTCGGAGAGAGACAGGACAGAGAGAGAGAGAGAGAGAGAGAGAGCGACGGCCTGCAGGGTGTCTTTAGGCAGCTCTGGGCTCCGCCATTCCTCCCGGTGTGAAGGAGGTTGACTGGGGGAGATCAGTCCTGGACCAGCCCATTCTAAACGGTGCCCCCAGACCAGCCCATTCTAAACGGTGCCCCCAGCCTGAGGGGAGAGGGCTTCACTCCCTCTTTACCAGGGGGCTTTCTGCCTCGGGAGACATTGGGAGAGTCCCGGGCAGATAGCAGAGAATTACCCCCACCCCCCCCAGCCATCCCGCCACACAGAGGAGAGTAATGACGGCGTTCTGACTCTGAGTGAGCCAATTTGTCTGGATGAGCACTAGAAGGCTTTCAGACAGTCCTCCTCTCAAAGTGGGTAATGAGAACTCTGTCTAAGAGGGAGGACAAAGCGGGTCAAGTCATATCGCTCCCTGCTTCCCGGTCTGACAGACCGTGCCCTTAACCTGCTCCAGAAAGCTATCGCGTTCGCAGCGACACGGTCGCCACGATTTACACGGAATAGAAAGGTTTGCTGCCCGTGCCAAGGAACGTAAAACACTGACATCGAATCCTCCTCCTGTTCTACTCGCCGAGGCGTACGTGAAATGCAACTTGCGTTCCTTTTAAGCATGCGCTAAAATGTTAGCTAAAGACCACCATTGCCATGGCCCGGCCTGGACAGTGACAGGGGATTCATCAGACAGGTTAGGGTGCACACAGCCCCCCCTCCAAACACCATCCACCACCCCCGACAACCTGCTGAACCCTGGTCTCACCCTGTAATTAAAAACCTCTCCTCATGGCCAAGACACACACACACACACACACACACACACACACACACACACACACACACACACACACACACACACACACACACACACACACTACACTACACTCACAGACATCCTGGAGAGACAGCAGAAGGCCCCGCACCCCCCCCCCCCCCCCCCGCCCCCCCCAGACCACCAGGCCAGACACTGGACGGAGCTCGGAGTGATTCATTAGCCAGGGAGCGCTTGATTAGGCTGCCCAGACACACAGGGACTGGCTCCACTGGGGCTACGTACGTAAATGAAGCGTGCTAACGATGTTCGACCGAACAAAAACTCTTCCCCCAGAATCTTTACTTGGCTTGTGTGTGTCTGTGTGCAGCCTGCGAATGTTTGTTTGTTGGTTGTGCGCGTGTGTGTGTGTAAGTGGGTAAGGAAATGAGTCGGTGGTATCGTATAGCATCATTAAAAACTCCTACCTGCCCAATTGATTTGATATGAGTCTTTGTTTTTCCACCGCGAGTCTCAATGTCAAACTCTCTTTGTATGTGTGTCTGTGTGCGTCTGCGTAGGTATGGAAAGGGGTGGGAGGGTATCGTGTGTGTGTAACACGTGTTTCCTTCGTTTAAGTGTTCCTGTGTTCATGTGTGTTTGTGTAAACGCCAGAGGGTTTATTTATGTGTGTGTGTGTGTGTGTGTGTGTGTGTGTGTGTCGGAGTTGTTTTGATTCCTAGTAATGTGTAATGGAAGCAGACTGGTGTTCCGGTGCAGAGCTAATGGAGGGGTGACAGTGATCTATGCTTCATTTAGAAACCAGTTAATCTCATTGGTTAGAGTGCGAGAGAGAGGGATAGAGAGAAAGAGAGAGAGAGAGAGAGGGGGCGGGGGGAGGGGGGGTGCAGAGTTGAGGTGAGGTGGGGGGGGGGGCGGTGAACAGCAGAGTGTAAGTATTAGTCATTCTGCTGGGCGGCTCAAATTCACTGCCAAGGTACACTATTGACCGTGTTTATTCGTGTCAAACTTTACAATTGAGTGTGTGTGTGTGTGCGCGTGCGTGTGCATGTGTGTGTGTGTGTGTGTGTGTGTTTGTTTATAATATCAACATTCATTTTCAGTTAAATTCTCTTGCGGTGTGTTTATTGATTAGGTTTAAAAGGCAATCTGTGTGATGTCTCAGACGATTCTGCTCCTCATTTTTTCCCATGAAGCTTATTTTCCCAGACAGTACAGGTTGGTACAGAGTTGAAGGCCATGCACATCATTTAGAATTCTATTGCCCTCTGTTGTCGCCCGTGGCTGGTGTGTGCGGTTGCATGCGTGTGTGTGTGTGTGTGTGTGTGTGTGTGTGTGTGGCTGTGCCATGGAGAACGTACGTGTTGAGAGGTGTGTCCCTGCCTAAAGCAGCCTGCGTTGGGCCTTTTCTTCAAGCTTCAGTGGGCAATTCTCCAGAAAGGCGTCACCGCTCTCTCTCCCTGTCAGCCCTCTGCTCTCTGTGTCTCAAAACAATGGCGTTATTCTTGGAATCTAAAAAGTTTCATCTCCTTCTCTGGCAAACCTTCAACTTGTGCTCTGCGCTCAAGTTCAGTGGTGGATTTATCCCTGCATTTATTTAGCCCAGCTATTCGATTTTCAGATCCTTACAAATACTGTGTGTGTGTGTGTGTGTGTGTGTGTGTGTGTGTGTGTGTGTGTGTGTGTGTGTGTGTGTGTGTGTGTGTGTGTGTGTGTGTGTGTGTGTGTGTGTGTTGGTACATAGAAACACAACGAGACAACTTGTGAATTTCTTGCACGATTATTACAGAATCAGGCAAGAACAAGTATTTCATGGGTACCATATAAATGTCAAACCCACGTTTATTGAATATTACTAATGTCGTACTTAAAATTTTTGCCATAAGTTCTAGGGAATGGATTACACTCAAGCATGAATGTGCAAATCTGCTATCTTGGAAAATGACATGACACTTGAATGAATACTCATTAAAAATATGTTGTTTGTTTGTACATGTCTTGTAACAACAATGTTCTACAGTGAGTGCTAATGTTGAAGAGTGCAACATAATTCCTTTTCAGTTTATCTGAACAGAAAACAATTTGTGGCATGTCAACAACCAAGCGTTTAATCAGAATAAGAAAATGTTTTTTTTGTACATTACTAGGATACTCTTTCTCAAAGCTTAAATTGGTTGGGTCTGAGTTGAGTCTGGATGAGTCACACTCTCTCTCTCTCTCTCTCTCTCTCACTCTCTCTCTCTCTCTCTCTCTCACGCACACACACACACACACACACACACACACACACACACACACACACACACACACACACAAACACACACACTCAGAACCAGACTGGATGTTATCTCTCCCTTGACTTCTTCTGCTTTCTCTTCTCCTCCCACCGCTCACACACACTTAGTGACAGTGAGACAGAAGTGTCTTTGATAATTGATATGATTTTGAGTTACGAAACATCAAACACTTCCCACATTGATAAAAAATGGACTGTCATAACCTCTGGGAGACAAGGACATTCTGTGTGTGTGTGTGTGTGTGTGTGTGTGTGTGTGTGTGTGTGTGTTTGTGCACGTGTCTGTTTGAGTGTGTGTGTGTGTGTGTGTGTGTGTGTGTGTGTGTGTGTGTGTGTGTGTGTGTGTGAGAAACATGCCTACCTGTGTCAGCGTCTGACAGAAAGAGGAGGGGCCAGTGGGCTTTGGAAGCAAGAAGCAGAACAGATGAGGATGAAGGCACATTCACTCACTGCAGCATTATCACACAGGAGTACATTTCATCATGCTCATATGTGGGCAAGATCTCCTCAACTTAAAAGTCATTTCTGCATGGCCTACGGGCTGATAATTGTCAGAAGTGTAGAAAATGAATGGCTTGAGGAGCATTGATTGGTGTCCTGGTGAGCGGCGGTCTCGACGTGCCTCAAATGACCACTTAACGTGCACTATGGAGACACTCAGATAAGTGACGACGTTACACCAAATGGTACACTTTATCTTGGCGGGGGAAAGCCATGCTAGCTGAAGGTTTGCTGCCGTATTTCTCAAAGTCAAACTGCTCTGAATAAAACCAAGGCTCATTTTCCTCCAATCCACCTGAAGATCAGGCAAGAGTTAAGATCTGATGTAAAAAAAAATTCTAGGATTTGGATGTTTTGACTGTAGAGCACAGGAAGAGACGATTGTTTGATGGAGCATTGGTTATATCTACATTAAAGATTGCAAAAATCAAAACTCAGCTTCTCGGAGCTTGCCGTCGGCTGTAAATATTGGATAAGATTAGATTAGATTTGTCTTTTAACAATGACAATAGCACTACGTTTAATACAGTCGGTCTGAATAAAAAGCGAAAAAGAAAAACGTAATATCTGGGACAGCCCTCCCTCTGATCTCACCATCCCATGCTCGGTCATGACCCAGTGTTGGTCTTTGGTTGAGGCTCGGGGGAGAGGCTGGCGCCGGACGTGGACCGCCTGGTGCCCCAACGCATATTTTCCCCAGAACATGCTGCCGTCTCTGGCCCTCTCCCTCCATCTGTGGCCGCCAGGCTTCGGACAGTTGGCGGCGTGTTTAATTAAAGCCAGCGGCCCGCGTCAGCCCGCGCGGCAGGCTGGAGTGGAGTCCTATCTGAGAGTCCAGCCCCGCGGGGCAGCGAGAGGGCCCTGGCCCGGCTTTGACCTCCCGGCGCCCGCAGTCGCGCCAGTCCAACGGGGGGGGGGTCTGCCTACGGGCCGGCCATCGCTCTGGCTCGGTGCCGAGGCCGCGGCGGATCCAGCCCAGCTGGTGTTGTCCCGCTCTGAACAGATTATCTGTGTACTGATTAAATGATTGGTTGCATTAAACAGCGTGTCACTTGTTCTTTGTTTCGCTTGCCCTCTGTATGAGATTAAATGGAATGTCACAGGTAAACAGAGGGAAAAGGGAATGGGGCCGTGATCAAAATGTTAACGCTAATGTTTTACAAAGCCACTGCACTTTGAAGGGGCCTACAGGAGGCCGGGTGTGATATGTGTGTCTGTCTGTCTGTCTGTCGGTCTGTCTGTCTGTCTGTTCGTATGTGTGTATGGTTTAGACTGTTGGTCCCCATGGGGTCTCTCGTAGCAATACAACATACTGCAAATGGGCTATTACAGTCTGGATTCCATTCAAACCCCCACCCATGGTGGTGAAGGCCACAGTATTCTAGCGCCTGGGACTTTCCTGAATATTCATGCCTCTACAGATAGCTCCCCTGGGAGGCTAAACGGGCAGGAGGAGAGGGTCCTCCTGGAGGTCAACAGGAGACAGATTGCCATGTGTGCCAGGGTGGGCTTGTGCGTGTGTGTGCAAAACTACTGTGATGGAGTGCTCTCTGCTCCTCTTCCATAAAGCTCTCCACATGTTGCATGTTATTATTGATAAGACAGGCTGATCTAAAACGTGTGCAGCATAACGACATTCACATACTCTCTCTAGCTCTCTCTCTCTCTCTCTCTCACACACACACACATGCACACACACACACACACACACACACACACACACACACACACACACATCAACACGTAAATGCCCAGTCTCAGTCTATGCCCTGTGCTTGCTGCCGAGCAGCTAATGTTGCGTGTCAGGTGATTCTACCTGCAGCAATTTGAGAAAGAGAAATACGGACAGAGTGAGGGAGAGAGGAAGAAGGAAAAAGAACGAGAGGTTGAGAGGTAGAGAGGGAGAGAGAGAGAGAGAGAGAGAGAGAGAGAGAGAGAGAGAGAGAGAGAGAGAGAGAGAGAGAGAGAGAGAGAGAGAGAGAGAGAGAGAGAGAGAAGAAAAAGAAGACAGTTGCTGTGTGGGTGGGAGATTCACCCTGAGGATGGCCATACATTATCAGCCCACTGTTTCCTCTGACAGGGAGAGGGGAAAACACAGTGGAATACGCAGTTTGGTACAGCACGCACACACACACACACACACACACACACACACACACACACACACACACACACACACACACACACACACACACACACACACACACACACACACACACACACACACACACACAGTTGAGCTGCTGATGGAGCTCCATAAAGACTGGTTTGGACAGGTGCTGGGAGGTAAGTCATTGGAAAGCTAATGCATGTGGGTGAGGATGAAGGCATGCATATTCACACTGTGCTGAATTTTATGCCACACACACACACACACACACACACACACACACACACACTTAGACCTTACATCAGCTTATATTTATAAGGAAACACAGCACTAATAGAAAAGTGATAGCAACAGCACAGTCATTTGATTTCTATTTTACACACACATTTAGATTTTTTGTTTCTGACGAGGAGTGAGAACGAGAGATTGAGGGTGAAATCCTTTCTGATTGGTGTACAAATTGAATTGCATTCTCATCCAGCTTAAATACGTTTGTCTATTCTGTGCTGTGTGCTTCTCTGTCTGATTTGGAGGAAGGGGTGGGGTGGGGGGGGGCTATACATTGTTCATGAAATATGAGTGATGGCGTGTAAAAGAGAGGGATGGCTCAGCGCGGACGATGCCTGAGCTACTGCCAGGGATCAAACCCGGGGCTCCTGTGTGGGAACCAACACATCCATCATGCCTCTATCGATCTCCAAGCGAGACCTTTATTTACTCAGTCTCAGGGCTCCGAGCCCCCTCGTACTACACACACACACTTCCACTGCTCCTACACACACACACACACACACGTGTGCTGGGCTTGTGTCTGAATAGGGAGGCGTGTGAAACATGGATGCATACATCCATAATGCACCCCCACCCACACACACACACACGCACACACACACACAAACACACACCCACACACACAAACACTGGGTTTTCTCCCAGTCGGTGGGCAGTCATTATAAAGCTGGCGTTCCAAACTGCTCTCCCATAAATGATGGAGCAGGGAGGGCCTTCCCGGCAGGGGGGCAGCAGCTCCCTCCCACAAAGAGGCAGAACGCCATCCTGCTTTGTCCAAGGCGGCATTGTGAAGGAGAGTGCCGCTTGATGTGCGAACACAAGGACAGTTACAATGTTACAATGCAGAGGAGCGCCCACACACACACACACTCACACACACACTCACACACGCTTACACGGATACCTGCACATGTACACAGACAATGGCAGCCATTTCGCAAGCAGTGTCGACCTAATAGTCGTTGTCTTTGATGTGAAAGTAGGGGGGGGGGCGTTGTGTGGGGATAATAGGGGGAGGATCCTTTCATCCTCCGGCATTCTCTTACATGTGGAGCTACTTTGTAGGACATGAAAGGTAGAGGGCTGCTCTCTGGTCTCTCCTCTCCCGTTTCTGCGGCAGCTGTCGACAGACCTTTTCATTTACCTAAGCGGAGCGGCAACTTGAGCAGCTGCTTCCCTTCCCATTCCGACCGCCGCCACGCCCTTCAAAGGCCTCGTTCGGTTTTTGTCAGGACAGGGTCTATTTTGGAGGACGCGTAGGAAATGTGGCACCCCCCCCCCCCCCCCCCCGCCATGCAAGGACGGCTCTTTTGTCTGTTGTTGGTAACTAAATGTCACGGCATTTTCCCCGTTACAAATGGGGATTGATGCTCATGAATGTTTGCCTGCTGTACTCGTGCACCTTTTGGACAGACAAGGGGTGTGTGTGTGTGTGTGTGTGTGTGTGTGTGTGTGTGTGTGTGTGTGTGTGTGTGTGTGTGTGTGTGTGTGTGTGTGTGTGCGTGTGTGCACGTGGCCGTTCCATAGCTAAAGTGGGAGTGGGTAACTGTACTGCCAGACAGAGCAGCAACAAAGAGACGAGGGATCAATGAAGCAGGGAAGTGCTGCTTGAATTCCAAGTACTCTGTTTTACAGAGACTAATGTCGTAGGGCCAGCCACAAAGTGTCACAAAGTATTCCCTGAATTTCTGCTCCAGCAACCAAACACACACACACATGGAGAGACACACGCGCGCACACACACACACACACACATTTAAGAACAATATTTCCTTGAATTGTAGGGCATGGACAAAAACGTCTCAATACAGTTTAGTAAAATGTGTGTATTTCTTTGAGCGTGAAATCCGTAACTGTGGCCATGTTAGTTTGGGTGGAAACGAGGGAACATAAGTGCTTTCTGCTCGGCTCGAGAATTGGACAGAGAAAAAGAACAATGTTTTAGATAACTCCATGTTCTTTTCTCTTTTTGTCTTTATTTGTGTCATCTTCTTTCCCTGCCTTTCCACAGTGGGGGATTTTAAACAGCAGAGACAGCCTTGCATGAGAGACACACACTGCAGAGAGAGAGGAGTTTCTTACCTTGGCGTTAGTACACAGGCTAACCTTCAGCGGCGCAATATTGAAACCATTCAATGTTTTGCCGTGACGTGAAAGCAAATTATTTATGTGTTGTCCATTTCTTTGGGGGGGGTACCCGCCTTTTAATCGGGTTGCTTGTTCATCTTGTTCCTCAGCACCAGAACCACCACGCCTGTGGGGTGTTGAGCTTGACTCCACCCCACCCTGTGCTGACCCGTTAACAAACACACCTCCAGGACTTCCAGGCAGACTCTCTGCCCACACGAGGCCCTGAGGCCAAACCCGTGACAGGGCAGCACAGCAGGCTGGAGGTCCACACCACAGTGGGAGCCTAACCCTGTGTTCCTCTCTCCTCACTGTAGCTCTGACTGGGACAGGGGCGTTGGAGTGGGGGAGACACACAGCAGCCGTCGTGGTGAGCTGAGGGGATTGATAAGAGAGGGGGAGGCCCAGGCTCTAGTCAGGCTAGTCTGAGGGCTGGTCCTGTCAACTGAAGAAAGTTCATCGTTTGGTCTCATGGATCGGAACGGAATGGAAAATGCTTTACTGATCCCAGGGGAATCTTAAGTCCGTCGTGCGAGTTTAATACACATAGGATAAATACACAAATTGATGTTTTTTTTTATACATTAACATAATGTTGTCGTATTTTACGTAGCCGAGTTTGGACAATGTCAAAACTTTTCCTAAAGGACTTTCTGGTTAAAGATCTATAACCCATTGATTAAAGGTGCCCCTGGTTAAAGCTCTATAACCCATTGCTTTCAAGCGGACCACACACGTCTGCACCTCTCAGTGATCTGAGCAGACACTCGTCAGCGGCTAATCACCAGACTGGGCCCTAACGAAGTCTGACACAGTTAATTAAAATGAACTGAGGCACTACTGCACTACTCTCTGCTACCTTGTGTGTGTTGTCGAGTGTGTGTGTACGGTACGCTACGTGTGTGTGTGTGTGTGTGTGTGTGTGTGCGTGTGTTCCTAGATGAAGTCCTCAGGACTGGATGGGCTGAGGCACAGGGAAGGCATGCCCCCATGAAATTAACAATCAATTAGGTGTTCTGTCAAAGTGACAGCAAGACACTGATGTTCTGACACAGGTGACTGGTCGCTGTTTATCCTGCAGTGTAGCTGTTCCTCGCTCTCTCCCTCTCTCTCTGTCTCTCTCTCTCTCTCTCTCTCTCTCTCTCTCTCTCTCTCTCTCTCTCTCTCTCTCTCTCTCTCTCTCTCTCTCTCTCTCTCTCTCACTCCCACTCTCCCTCTCTCTCTGTCTCTCTCTCTCTCTCTCTCTCTCTCTCTCTCCCTGTCCCTCTCTCTCTCTGCTCAGTCTACCTCCACCTCCACTGCTCTTCCGTCCCTCTCCCCCCTCTCGTCCGTCCGTCTCTGTCTCTCCGTCCTAATTACACAGATTGATTCCCCCACTGTAGTGCTGAGGCAGGGCGCGCTGTGCAGCCTCTCGTGAAGAGCCTCTCGTCGGACAGGCGGCCGGGACGGGGGGAGGGGGAGGGGGGGTGAGATGGAGACGAAGGGCGGAAAGATTGACGGGGGTGGTGGGGGTGGGGGAGAGACAG
>JAPMUY010001027.1:25000-27500 GCA_026901105.3 Galaxias olidus
TGCGCACGCCACCCAATGGAGTCTCGTCGATTATAAACTTCTCGCCGAGGCAGTGTGAAGGCATAATCTATGTGCTACATTCAGATGCTAGTCGGTCTCCACCATCTGTTCCAGCGTTGTGAGCGGTTTCAGGTGCAGGTTCTGCCATTAGCTGAGGTAGGTGGTCCGCCAAGCGAGGAAATGGTTTCCTAATGGACTTTTGTTTACTTGCGGAGAGACAGATAGACAGTACACGGCAACTAATTGCCGAAATGATTGTGCGACTTCCATTAGCTTGTTTATTTCAGATGGTGTTGCTGTGTGATTACGCCGCAAGTAAACAAATGGCCAAACATTCCTTGTATGTTTTAATTCCCATTTGTTTAAACCATTGAAAGGAATTGGCCTTTCTGTAAATGACTGACCTTTTTGGTTTATTTTAGTTTAAGAATTAAGAATATCTAAATTACTAAATTACTTTGAATTACATATTTAAATGGATTTGCCAGTAAAAAACAACAACAGCATAATATTAATAGCATGTCAGTCAGGACAACTTACGATATGTTTAACTGTTTATTGAAATAGCATGTTAATACACCGATAGTTGGAGTCAAGGGTCTGCTGCTCGGAATTGCTTCCCCGCCCAAGGTCATATTCAAAACTCAAATCTAAGCACGGGTAGGGAGCAGATATCTGCAGGAGCCCCCCGACAGGCACTGAACAACAGACCCGGAGTAGGTGGAGTCTGGGGTGCAGGTGCAGCGGCAAGCAGGAGCATGGTGTGTGTGCAGCAGTGAGCATTGGCGCAGTCGTAGGGGCCAGTGTGGTGAGTGAACAGTGGTTTTAGAAGACCGCGTTAAAATATTGCGCCTATGCGACTGATTTATTGGCGTGATGCGGAGAATTGCTTTGGTCTGAGTTGCAGCCCTGAGCGAGTTCTGCCGAGGCGTCGCTTCATTCAGTCAGTTGGTGCATGTGTTAAACCAAAGGGTGTCTGGTTTGTAGTAGGGCCATGGAGGATGAGAGGTCATCAGAGGTCATCAGAGGTCATCAGAGGTCATCGGAGGTCTCTGGCTTCCATGCCGATGTAGTGAGTGCTCATGGCCTTTCTCTCTGGGGTGCCCACCTTCATTATGGGTAGCGGCGCTGGAAAGGTGTACTACAAGCTAAGAATGCAGAGACTGTTGCACACCTGTTGATGCCCTGATCTCTTCTATCCCTTGCCTTAAAGCCCCTTCAATCAAGTTTAAACCATACTCAACTCAATGACTGCCATATACCTTTTTCAGCTCACGTACACATGGATTATAGTTTGTGGTGAAAGCAAAAAGTACAAACACAATATGATTGAACCACAGTAACTCTTATGGCAAGTGAAGGATTCATCACACACAGCACTTGACCATTTAATGTGTTGCGTTCACCAAACACTGTGTGGTCTTTATGTAAAGGACTAAAAGGTCTGATTTTGAATGGACAGACAGTAACAGCGCGGTTTCCCTTTGAAGCTCCCCTGTCTCCTCAGACCTGGGCTGATTCAGAGTCGGCAGCCTTGCACACACAAAGGACGGCGTCGCAGCCCGCTCATTAACCTCCTCCGATAACACAAAGCACCTCGCTAATTGAATAAAGCACATTGGGTTCACGGAGCCGTGTGGCTAATTGCAAATGACTTGACGCCGTGACTGCGCATGGAGGGGAGGCGATGACGAGGGCCTTCGTGATGAAAGGAAAACCCGAGATGATATCCCTTCAATGAAGACATGAAGGAGATCCTTATGGTAACCGGGGACAGCATTGGACTGATCCCATTAACCCTCACTAATGGATGGCATTTAACACACTCTCTGAACCTGGAAGACTGGGAACCAGCTAAGGCCCCACAATGTGCTCATAATTGAATTTATATCCATGTGTTTCTAAGTGTGTGACAGGAAAATGTGTCAAACAGTAAACTACATTACGTTTTTGAATTTGGGGATTTGGAAGCGGATAAGAAAAGAAAAGGTGGATAAACAGAGGAAATATATAGATTGTCACAATGCGCTGTGTTGTGTTCTGTGGCGATGATTTGCGACCAAAGGGCTTTGTTTCCCTCAGTCAGATTTGTATGTGTGATGTTTGGGTAATGTCAGCGGTCTGTTTGACTATAATTTACGACCGTCCGCTGTGCAGTCGGATCAAATCTATGTCACATTCTGAGAAAATAGGATTGTAACACTATATTATTCCATCAGACAGTGTGTGTGTGTGTCTGTGTGTGTGTGAGTCTCTGTGCGTGTGTATTTCTGTGTCTGTGCTGACTGGCTGTCAGAATGTATGTTCTACGAC
Organism: Galaxias olidus; assembly: GCA_026901105.3. NCBI lineage: Eukaryota > Metazoa > Chordata > Actinopteri > Galaxiiformes > Galaxiidae > Galaxias > Galaxias olidus. Next base: position 27,314 of record JAPMUY010001027.1, read on the forward strand.
AGACAATGTGCTATGCCACCAGTCCAAAGATCCAGCCTCTCCATCCATTAGCTTTACCGCTTATCCTGAACAGGGTCACGGGGGGGGGGCTGGAGCCTATCCCAGCGGACACAGGGCGAGAGGCAGGGTACACCCTGGACAGGTCGCCAGTCTATCACAGGGCCGACAACAACTCACACTCACATTC
>JAPMUY010001027.1:32500-62500 GCA_026901105.3 Galaxias olidus
CTCTCTCATCAGTCAACAGGTTCTCCATCGGCCAGTGCGCTCAGTACTGAACAGTGGTCTGTGCTTTCTGAACACACCAGATGTAAAGTGAACAGCAGGCTGGGGGACACCACCCTGGGCCTCTGGCTGGCCCGGCGGTCGGACTCTAAATCCTTTAATGGTATTATTCCTGCAGCCGACACACACACAGATCAGCATGGGCACGGCTTGACGTTTTGGGATGAGGTCCTGGTTTTTGGGGTCAGAATGGAGCTATAGCCTGTGCTCAGACTGGTCTTTTGTCTGTGAACCTGAGGGGAACAGTGAAAAGGGTGAGCGGAGTGCCGGGAGGTATTTGTCTTTGACATAGATTCCCCTCCCCTCAGTCACACAGTGTCGAGAGGACAGTATTAATCACCCTGAATATGAATGACCCCCTCACACTGTGGTACCCATCCCAAATTGATCCGTGTCCTCAGTTGGCCCCGGGACGGACCCGGTGTGGTCTTCCTGACTCTCCTCCAGACCATTCCCATTAAAAACCAATCAGCCATCGACGACGAGCGGCTATCTAGCGGCACTGATTAATGAGAGCTCAATCCATTTCTTCCTGAAGTAGAAGCCTCGGTCGTGTCCTCTGTTGACCTGGGCCAGACCGGCCCTGATCCTTTGATACCACAGCCACAATAGCTGCCTTCTAAAGCCGGTAAAGTCCATTCCCTGGCGATGCAATTCAACACAGACCCACTCGCTGCTGGTGTCGACTACATTTTGGTTAGTTTGTCTCCACGCCATGCAGAGCGGTTGGCTTTCACTTTATAAAGAACAACTAATGACTAATGACCCCTTTTTCTGTTGCATAGAGCAGAGATATCATTTTGTTATAATAATCTTTATTTGTATAGCGCATTTCATACAACAAGTGCAGCTCAATGTGCTTCACATGACAGAGAACACAAAAAATGTAAATCTAAATTTAAACAAATAAAAAATATATTGAAAATAGTAGAACTATGATTGTAAAACAGCATAAAATTACAAAGTATTTAGAAAAATATAATTATTAAAATATTATAAAAATAAAATAAGTAAAATGAAATAAAATTGTATTTAATAGAATACAGCTTAATTGTCACACATCTACCTTTAACTTTAGCATATGTATACTTAATGTTTAATTAAAAGCCTTATTGAAAAGGTGCGTTTTAAGATCCCTTTTAAAAGCAATGACTGAATCAGCCTCACGAATATGGCTCGGAATGGAATTCCACAGTTTTGGGGCCAAACAGCTGAAAGATGCTTCTCCGCTCCTCTTATAGTTCACCTTGGGTATTACCAACAAAGAAGCATTGGAGGATCTAAGGGCCCTGCCAGGTACATAATCAACGAGGCAGTCTCTAATATAGGTTGGTGCCAACCCCTTTAGTGCTTTAAAGACCATTAAAATGACCTTAAAATCTATTCTATAGGATACAGGTAGCCAGTGGAGGCCATGGAGAACAGGGGAGATGTGCTCTCTCTTTTTAGTTCCAGTAAGAACTATAGCTGCCGCATTCTGAACCATTTGAAGTTTTTGAATTGATTTGCTTGGTAAACCTGAGAACAAAGCATTGCAGTAGTCTAAACGACTTGAGATGAAAGCATGCATTAATTTTTCTGCATTTTTTAATGATAGAAATGGGCGCACTCTAGATATGTTTCTTAGATGAAAAAAGGAGAACTTTCTAATAAGATTTATATGGGATTCAAAGCAAAGCTCTGAGTCAATAATTACTCCTAGGTTTCGCGCCTCGCTGGTGCACTGTATATTTAAGACGCCCAACCTTGCAATAATGGGATCCCTCTGGCACTTTGGACCAAACACAATAACCTTGGTTTTATCATCATTTAATTTAAGAAAGTTCTGGGACATCCAAGATTTAATGCCTGTAAGACAATTTGTTAGAGGGGAAAGACAATTTGGATCTTCTGAGTCAACAGATATGTACAGTTGAGTGTCATCTGCATAACTGTGAAATTTGACGCCATGTTCCCTGATGATTTGTCCTAGGGGTAACATGTAAAGCGATAAAAGAATTGGCCCAAGGATTGAACCTTGCGGTACACCGCAGGTAATCTCTTTTAACTCAGAATTATGTTCTCCTAAGGTGACAGAGAATTTTCTCCCTGTTAGGTATGTCTTAAGCCAATCTAAAACAGTATGTGATAGGCCACACCAGTTTGCCAGACGATGCAGAAGTATTTCATGGTCTATGGTATGAGACTTATGTCTAAAAGAAGAAGAATGGTAACTTTTTTTGAGTCAATGTTTAATTTTAGGTCATTTACTACTTTAAGTAGGGCGGTTTCTGTGCTATGGCCAATACAAAAGCCTGACTGAAATTTCTCTAGAGTGCAGTTTTCCTGCATGTGATTGTAAAGATATTCAAAAACTGCTTTTCCTAGAATTTTACTTAGGAAAGGTAAATTTGAAATCGGTCTAAAGTTATTGAATACGGTACTGTCTAATTTAGGTTTTTTAAGCAATGGCTTAATTAATGCAATTTTCAATGGCTCTGGAAAAATTCCTGTTTGTGATGAGCAGTTTACAATTTCCAGCACTTTAACTGATAGGCTGTTAAAAACATCCTTGAAGAACGATGTAGGAATGGGATCGAGTGAGCAAGTTGATGATTTCATTTTAGGAACTATTTTATCTGGTGAACTACCAGTTACTATCGGAAATTAGCTGAAATGTTTTAATGGTTTTTGAAAGGATGGTCTAATTCAGCATCATATTGTGTTCTCTGAATGCCTGACCTGATATTAAATATTTTTACTTGGAAGAACGATGAAAACTCTTCACATTTTGAGACAGAAACCTCACTTTGCCATTCTTTTGCCTGTTGAGGGTTTAGAATACGATCTATAGTAGAGAACAATATTCGCGGATTGTTTTCATTATCTTTAATAATTTTGGAAAAGTGGGCCGGTCTCTCTGTCCGATCTGCTTTATTATAGGTGGAGATGCGGTCCTGTTTTTCTGCATTTGCGTTCTGCCTTTCGACAATCTCTTTTAAGATAACGCGTGGCCTCATTCTTCCAGGGCACATGGTAGTCACAACAAAGTTTCTTGTTTTTTTCTGGAGCTATGATGTCAAGGGCACTTCTCAATGTAGAGTTGTTGAACATATAATATATTCTATACACTAAGCTTTCCCACAGCTTGGCAGTGCTGGTCTGGCCTTGTAAGGTCTGTTCTCCCCGTCTAGGCTCCTTTGAAGGAGCGAGGGAGATTTGTCAAGACAAGGGCAGTGAGGGGTCATCTGTATTTAGGAGCCTTTCCCCCCTCACAGGGGTGGTGTGGCCGGACACGGGCTCCCCGGATTAGACCGTAACATCCCCACTGGCCTTGCTCTCAGCGCGGAGGCAATAGTAATTGATACGGTGTGTTAAAGACAACGCTATTTATGATATTGGCAAGGAGTGTGCGTGTGTGTATGGCCTGGATAACACAGACACACACACAGACACACGCACACACACACACACACACACACACACTGCCTTGTCATTAGCGTGGTGGTGCAGGACATAACAGCTCATCACCGTAAGAATAAACTAGCACCTCCAGAATGGTATGGAGGGAGGTAATGTGAGGGGGAGTGGAGAGAGAAAGAGAAGGAGAGAGAGAGAGAGCGAGCTAGTGAGAGAGTGAGGGAGAGAGAGAGTCCGTGGCCTCCAAACCGCCTAGCCAGGCAGGGCTAATGAGGTTTTCCAGGCACTTGGTTCGCAACTCATCGATTTCCAACGTTGGCCTTGATCCTTCATTGTTAAAGTCACCTGATTTTTCTGATGATTGCCTATGACTAGCCCTGGCTCTGTTGGTACTCCAGCCATTGATTTGTTATATCCACTGACAGTACAGGTCAGCAGCCATTCACTCAGCTGACGGTATCCTTTTCTTCGGGATGGATCAGTGCTGGAGCCTGCCTCAGCTGTACAGCTAATGGACCATCGTGTGGAGGGTGCCATTTCATGCTCACTGGTGCGCATGGAGCAATGCACACACACACACCCCTACGTGTACACACAGTCAAACGGACATACCATTTAAGTGCGCACACACACACACTGTCCGAGGTTAAACAGAGGTGAAAGCTATCATCACAATTTTTCAGTCAATTTCTTTTCTGTGTCCAGAGGCTGCTAAGAAATGATTGTGTAATGTGCGCGTGTGTGTGATGTGTGTGTGTGTGTGTGTGTGTGTGTGTGTGTGTGTGTGTGTGTGTGTGTGTGTGTGTGTGTGTGTGTGTGCGCGATGTTGTAGAACGCATGTGTCTTTGGAAGCACCCTGTCAATGTGGCTTTGTGCGTCTATGGTTTGATTACTATATGTGTTTGCCAAGTCCGCTATGATGTACTCGCAAACTAACGGCTGCTCTATTGATTTGATGCACTACACTCACCCACGCACACACACACACACACACACACACACACACACACACACACACACACACACACACACACACACACACACACACACACACACACACACACACACACACACACACACACACACACACACACACACACACACACACATTTGTTCATGGTCACTGATCAGTCTCTGCCTTGCCCAGTGTCTCTGTCCAAGTTCAACAATCATATACAAACACACTCACAGTCATAAAAACAGTACTACACACACACACACACACACACACACACACACACACACACACACACACACACACACACACACTCACTACACACACACACACTCACTACACACTCACACACGCTGTGTTTGAGCCTCCGTAAACCCTCTGATTCTATTAGAGGGTAAGAGAGGCTAATGGCATTTTAATCCCATCCATCCCGTATTCAGCCATTATGCGTACCTGGGGCTTGCTGTTTGGCAACCGGCTGTACACAGCGCACACAATCACCCAAACACTGTACCACACACACACACACACACACAGACACACACTGGTGACACAGCACACCACTAGAGGGCGATGCTTTAGATTTTCAAAATAGTCTTTTTTAGTGTGGTTTTATCCATCCAAACCTTTGTAAACTGTGACAAATAATTTGTTCACAAGATGTATGTGGCTGGCTAGTGGTGAGTCTGTTCCTTGACACACTGGTGTTGGCTCCACATGCCCGCCATGGTCACAACAGACAGACACGCACACACACACACACACACAAGCACATTGCTGACTGGATCGTCCTCAGGTAGTACTCCATAATTTAGAGTCAGGAGACAAGGTGATTTCTGAAATAGCCGCCGGTGAATAATGCATGTAGGAGAAGCTAGCTAAGCCGCCTGGCTCTTTCGCCTGTGTTCCTTGCCGGAATGTGTTCCTGGGGGGCGGAGGGGGGGGGGGGGGGGGGGTCGGGGGATGGAGGGAGGGCATACATGGGGCAGAACAGGCTATTGTTGTGAAAAGAAGTTGTGCGTCATGTCAATTAGCTATCCGTTACCCCCAGTTTAACTCAGTTCTCCGCTTGTGTTAGCCGCGTTTGCACAGGAAATTACACAAAGACGGTGGTAGATACATTTTAATAATACAAATCGAAGACATGCTTATACTTTATTGCGATGGTGGAGCAAAGAAAGACACCAATGGGAACGGGTGACGACACAGCGTTCTTCAAATAACTGCAGCCCAGTCCCATGTACGCCTTGGCTCTCCCTGGCTGACCCACACACACACACACACACACACACACACACACACACACACACACACACACACACACACACACACACACACAGAGCCACCGGGGTGACCGGGCAGACACTACAGTCATCTTCTCTTCGGAAGCGCGCTCCCTCATGTGTGTTTGGTTTTCATTTCAGTTTGAGAAAGACAAACAGCTACTTTCATCATTAGGTTCCATAACCGCTTCATATTAGCCCGCTAATCCAATGTTGTGTCCTTCCCCTGCTCGCTCTCGCACACAGACCTGGCTTAATTTAGCATGGTTAGCTAAGGATATTGTCTACTTTGTCAACATTTAATGACACATATTAAACCCGCAGTGCCATACTGGGGGCGCTTAGCGCCGTAATCCCTAGCAGAGCTTATTGGCAGGAGCATGCTTGATGGAAGCTTTTGTTAATTAAAGGATAGGGGAGAGTGAAAGGGGGGAGGGGGGAGAGCTGTGGAGGAGAGTAAGAAAGATAGAAAGTTTGTTGTGGATTTAAAAAAAAAGGGGGGGGAGAGGTTGGACAGAGAGAAAATGAAATACCAGGGAGGGAGAGGAGAGGAGAGGAGAGGAGAGGAGAGGAGTGCCGTCGTGGTCAGATGTTGGACCAGAAGAGGAGAGAAGATGGTCATCTGAGAGAGGAAAGACATGCAAAGGAAATAGAGGAGAGGATTCTTATTTGCCGTGGCGGTCAATGAGCAGATCACGCTAACCGGTACTGGGACAAGTGAGCAGAGCGAAGGAGAGGAGAAGAGGGGTGGAGCGGGGGGGACAAGGGAGAAGATGAAAGGTGGAGGTACGGCACGGGGAGAGGATGAACAGGACGGCAGTACCAGAGGAGAGAAGGAAGGGGTGATGGCTCAAGGCATGTTCGGAGGAGAGTGGTGGAGGGAGGAGAGAAAGAGGAGGAGAAGGAAGTGGAGGAGGGGGGTGAAAGGAGAGAGGAGCATGAAGGCAGAGAAAGGCCTTAGTGATTTACCACTGATGGATCTGGCCAATATCTCTCAGCAGGAAGGGCAGCCAGGGGAATTGAGTGAAGCTGTTTTCCCCCCAGGACCCAATTCTGACACCAATGTAACATCAATCTAGACAAGAGCCGGCCAGAGGCAGGACATGCAGACTGAGCTTCGAATGCTGTGTGTTTGTGTGAGTGTGTGGGTGTGGGCACGCACCCGTGTGTGTATTTTGAGAACATGTGCACGCGTGCATGGTTGTGTGCATGTCTATGTGAGTGTGAATGTGTGATAGAATGTCAAACCTTTTTGGTTTTATTCTGTGATATCACACCCTTCATGTGTTTGTCATGCTGGCCTCCCCCTCCTTTGCTGTCTCCCTGCTGGTCTGGCGCCGTAGACTGGCTTTGACTGTCCTCCATGGGAATGGTATTCAGCAGCCACTCGTCCACCACAACACACACACACACACACACAAGCACACGCACGCGCACACGCACACGCACACACACACAAGCTCTGTCTCCATCTATCTCTATAAAGGTCTTCCCTGCCTCATCTCATGTGTGTGGATGTGTGTGTGTGTGTGTGTGTGTGTGTGTGTGTGTGTGTGTGTGTGTGTGTGTTTTGTGTCGAGAGAGTGGGTGGGTGTGTGTGTGTGTGTGTTTTTTGTGTCTGTTTGTGTATTTTGGGTGGGGCAGATCTATCTTCGAGTTAAGGGGCAGTCAGTCAGCTAAAGGCTTCACCTCACCATTCACTGTCACCAAGGGCCCTACCACACACACACGCACGCACGCACGCACGCACACACGCACGCGCGCGCACACACACACACACACACACACACACACACACACACACACACACACACACACACCCTGTCCAGTACCTCCATTTATTACAATTACTCCAGCCAGCCATTCCCAACACAGTAAATGTACAAACACACACACAAACAGACAGATACACACACACACACACACACACACACACACACACACACACACACACACACACACACACACACACACACACACACCTCTTTCTCACGTGATCAATGAACAGGCTCTGAGAAAAGTACAAATGGAGCACACGACAGTATAAGGTATGGTCTAGTGGTGGGCCAGTAAACCACTAGAAAACACAAGGGGAGAGGCGGGGGAGGGGAGGAGCCTGGCGTGTGTCAGCAGTACTAAGCACTGATCCAGTGACTGATACACAGGGTCATTACTGTGTTTGCATGGCTGGGCACCAATTACCTGATAATGATCCCCGTGAGCATGTCATTAACGTGATGGAGAGAAGGAGATCATGGTGGAATGATACATGAGAAGAGGTCAGCAACCTCTCAACACAGCAGCACATAGAGAGAGCAGAGAGAGAGGAGGTCAGCAACCTCTCAACACAGCAGCACATAGAGAGAGCAGAGAGAGAGGAGGTCAGCAACCTCTCAACACAGAGAGAGGAGGTCAGCAACCTCTCAACACAGCAGCACATAGAGAGAGAGAGAGAGGAGGTCAGCAACCTCTCAACACAGCAGCACATAGAGAGAGAGAGAGAGAGAGAGAGAGAGAGAGGAGGTCAGCAACCTCTCAACACAGCAGCACATAGAGAGAGAGAGAGAAAGAGAGCCTCTCAACACAGCAGCACATAGAGAGAGAGAGAGCGAGAGAGAGAGAGAGAGAGAACACAGAGTCAAATGGGAGTAGTCCCTCTGGAGAGCACTTGTCTGGGCTGTGTTAACTCCTGCTGCTGTCGCTGCTCCCTCGGGATCCAACCCATAGGAACAAGAACAACTGCTGTTTTCCCGTTTAAGCTTATCCTGTATGTGTGGGATCACTGCATATGAAAATGATGAAAATATATGTTTACAGCCATACCCGTACACACACAGACACACACACACACACACACAAATTAAATGTGTGTGTAAAGGAGAATCTAAATCAATGGAGGGAGAAATTTATCATGCCCGTGCCTCTATCCGACTGTCACTTTCTCAGAGGGTAGGTTCTCCACACCCTGCTCTCCTAAAGGTCAGATACCCGATTAGACTGCCACGGTTGTCAGCCACTCACCAGAGGAGATGGTGCCTATAAGACACCAGACAGGAAGATTCACTCCAGCTCAAACTCACGGGAGACCCACACACATTTCACACGACTGTGCAGTTGGCCAGCCGACGCGGATCAATATCCCTCTAAAAGCACAGAGACAGAAACGCTGAATCTAGACATCTGCTTAATATTGTTTCCGATAAAGGAGCGCGACAGTTAAGTCCAGTGAGCTGGGGATTTGTACAGCCCCACTGTAGGGTCCCCTCGGGCTCGCATGACTGGCGCCTGTCCACATGCATCCCCCCTGCGCTGCCTTTGATTGACAGGTGTCATGGCGACAGGCAGGCGAAATGATGGCGAGCGTGACGAGGACCATCTGTCGCGGTGACCCCGACCACAGCCCCCTTTGGAACCAGTGAAACGAGCAGGTCCTAAGGCGCCGTGGAGACCGTCGCTAAGGGAAAATCCACCGTCGGCGTGGTCACATGTCATCATGCGTTTGTCACCGAAGTGCAGGCAAACCTCAGCACAGTCACACAGTCACACACCGTCGCACACGCATGTATGTTTAGACATAGTGTGGCACGTACAGAGTGTACTGTGTATTGCATGCTTAAACACATACAACTTAAACACAACCACACTCAGGGGATGTTGTACACAAGACACTGAATATTTTTAATATTTAATATAAAGGCTGTAATTAAAACTTTGTTGTTATTAAGAAAGTATTTACATTTTCTACAAGTCTAAAATCTATCAGAGAATATGCTGCACATTGTTTAGCTCATATATTTTTTATTGTATTCAAGTTACAGTGGATGTGATAATGTGCATATTGTTTTTTACATATATATATACTACTTTAAAACTCTTAGATATAAATAAATAAACAGCCTTAGTTTACGAGAGGGAAAGGACTCTTCTGGTGGCACAGGCCTGGTGTGAAGAAGGCAGAGTTTCCTCCCTAATCCTCTTTATTAATTTAAACTAATGCATGAACTGACTTTGTTCTAGATCACTGGGGTCTCGCAATGATGACAAGCCTGTTAACGGTTGCATAATGAGTGGAGAGAGAGAGCAGGAGAGAGATAGCGTGAGCAGAAAATATAGAGAGAAAGAGAGAGCGAGAGAGAGAGAGTGAGAGAGAGAGAGAAATATAAAAGGAGTGCAGCCACCCTGGAACATCTATAAAACAGACCGGGAAATGCTGCGGCTGTATAATCCTTTTAGTCAAGGATATTTCCCTAATTATTAAATCAAGATGATTTACAGCTAAAGAAATTCATTCATGTCCTCGTTCTCGGTTGACCAGAATGACATTGGAAAGCTAAGTGACATTTTATTAGGAGGACGTTACACTGAGCGAAGGAGAAAGAACCGGACAGAAGCAGCATCTCGTCTAGGACGGAGATAGTTCCCCTCGGAGCGGACAGTCTGCTGTGGGGAGCGGGACAGCGGGAGAGGCCCGGTGAGGGAGACACGTGCTCTGCCAGGCCCTCACCATGGCGCTGGCCTCTCCAGGTGACCTCCAGCGTCCACAGTCCACCGGCCCAATCCTCGCACCAACAGACAGGGCCGTGCAGGAGCACCACAGAAAGACCAGCGAGAGCTAGGGTGGACCTTTTAAACCAAAGCCCCGTTCCCGATGGGAATCTCCCGTACAGCGCGTTTATGGAACGCGGTCTCGGTGGAGGTTGAAGGCGTGTGTGCTGGGTGTTCCCTCCGGGCCACACTCGGACTTCCCCAGCTCGTGGCCAGTGAACCACGCACCGCCCCTCTCTCTGTGAACAGAAGGTTGAAAACAAACATGCACCATAATACACCCGGCCTTTAGACTTTTTGTATTAATTCAAAACAACAGTCATCCTAATAATAGTACTGCAGTTGCCCTTCCGGCAATGACTAGGGTCACAATTACATCCGCGGTTCAGTGGATGTCAAAGCTCACAGGACACAGTGCTAAAGTGTAGCCACACTAATTATAGGCCTTGGAGTTGCTGTGATCTGTGTTAATTGTGTTTCGGGGCGGAAGCAGTGAGTCAGCTGGAGGAGGGAGTCACCGTCCACAATTAGCCTTGAAGCAGCAGATTACACAGGAATCAGAGGGAACGAGCACGGCTCTAATCACGGAAACGAAGTTCAGCCAACGCGCTGATGAAAACAACCCAAAAAAAACACGGGGCTTTGTTTCTAAGGAGAGACTAATAATCCCAGCATCAATTGTCCCTGAACAAACGTTAACGAATAGCTCTGACTCCCCCCCCCCCCCCCAAACGTGTGTTTTACCCACCAGGTTATTCATGGCGGCAGAGGACTATCTGTACAGCAGTGGAATGTTGGATCAGTATTCTGGTTACCTTCATGGCCTTCCCTCTGCCAGGCAGTCTGCTCAAACTAATGAGGACTGTGTCCCGGAGAGGGGCTGCCACCTCAGACCCTTCCGGGAAGATCATCGACCGCTCCCGCGGCACAGTGAGCACATGCAGACCCATGACGTCCTGCATTATTTAAAGGCTGCTACGCTGCTAACCATTACTCCAGCTCTCTATGTTTTCAGGTATCTCTCCCTCCCATTTCTCTAGGAGGGACCACAGGGGAAACCACACGTCCACAGTAACCCAAACACACGCTCGCGTGCACGGCTCCAATATCCTTTCTGCTCCCCTCATGCCTCCACTCTTTCTCATCTATCATGGGGATATATTGAGAAATGGCACATGGCGCCTGGGTAAAGGGAGTTAGAAGGTGTATGTGGTTCTGTGCTGGTGTGCGAGTCTGTGTGTGTGTGTGTGTGTGTGTGTATATGTCCGTGTGTGTGTGTGTGTGTGTGTGTGTGTGTGTGGGTGTGCAAGCGTGCGCGTATGTGTGTGTTTACTCCTGACAGGTGGGATTATTGCTCCTGAGTACAAACGCTTTCTAGAATGGTAAATATCAGAGGAAATTAGTTGTCTCTCGGTGACGCGCCGGCCATCTATCTGGCAGGAAAAGAGGTTGAAATAAATAAGGCTGGGGACGGATGGCCGGAAGAGAATTAAAGAGGAGGAAAGAGAGGGAGAGAAAAAAAAGAACAAACCGAGTACTCAACGACAGAAAAAAGTTTGGGAGGAAATGTATGTGGAGGAGAAAAGGAGGCAGGGAGTATAAAGAGAGAAACTACAACGCAGTGGGAGCACTGTGACCGGCCTGGCCTGCCTGTGTTCCTCAGAGGGTCACCATGACAACTCGGTCACAGCACCCTGACGGCTGCCCCTCAGAACACAGTCTGCGGTATCTGTGGCACAGTGGGGGTGGTTGCCCAGGATACAGTCCGATGGCTGGCTAGTCCTCAACCGAAAGGTTTCAATAGGACACGGTGTGGCATTTTTCATGTGGGCGCTGTACAAACATGATTTTCTATGCATAACATTTTGACTCAAACTAATGTATTAAGAATCTAACTAATGTCTTTGAAGGGAAACAAGTTCCACACATTTATAATGATTCATTCATAGTCATTACATGCAAATACCCAAATGATTACTTTTGTTCGTTTGTTTCTAAAACCCGACAAATTACCAATCAACTTCTTTTAGTAATTTCCAACACTTCTCACTTGCTACTAATAATATTCATTGGGTGGTTTTCCTGGCAACGCCTGATAGTATGAACGGAATAAAATCTAAGTTATAGCCGTCAATAGATTGTGATTGGAGGATAAATCCACACCACACAGAGCCTAAGTAATGAAGTTGTATTATTTACTTTCCTGAAGCGTTGGTACAGCATTATGTGGTTTGTTAACACTTGTTCAGTCCTCAAATAGGGAAAAGAATCAACTGCAGTGCGCAGCATGCCAGGTAAATACAGAGCTACCGTAGCTAGCAAGCACATCTTATTGTTATTTTTGTCCTCGTACATATTGGAACTATGCATTTTTTATGCTCTATATGCTACATGAAACCACATATTTTTTTTGTCCCCCTATATATATTATTGTTATTTTTTGTCCTCTTAAATATATAATTTTTTGTCCTCCTACATATATTATTTTTTGTCCTCTGACCTATTTTTTGTTCTTTTTGTCCTCCTATTTTTGTCCTCCTATAAATGTTATTATTTTTTGTCCTCCTACATATATAATTTTTTGTCCTCCTGTATACATTATTGTTATTTCTTGTCGTCCTACATACATTATTTTTTGTCTTCCTATATAGTATATTATTGTTATTTTTTGTCCTTCTGCATATTTAAATGTTTGTCCTCCTATATACATTATAGTTATTTTTTCTCCTACATATATAATTTTTTGTCCTCTTTATATATTATTATTTTTTGTCCTCATACATATTTTTTTTTTTTTTTTTTGTCCTCCTACATATATTATTTTTTGTTTTCCTATATCTGTTATTTTTTGTTATATTATTACTTTTTTGTTGTCCTACATATATGTTTTTTCCTCCTACATATATTATTATTACTTTTTTGTCCTCCTACATATATTATTATTACTTTTTTGTCCTCCTACATATATTATTATTACTTTTTTGTCCTCCTACATATATTACTATTACTTTTTTTTCCTCCTTAATACACTTTTTTTTGTCCTCCTATATATGTATTACTGCTATTTTTTGTCCTCCTACACATATTATTTTTTGTCCTCCTATGTTTATTATTGCTATTTTTTGTCCTCCTTCATGAATAATTTTTTGTCATATATATGTTCTTTTTTGTCATGCTTTATATATATATATATATATATATATATATATATATATATATATATATATATATATATATATATATATATTATTGTTATCTTATGCCCGACTACATATATTATTGTTCATCCTCCTATATATCTTATTGGTCATTTCTGTCCTCCTACATATATTATTTTTGGTCTTATATTTATTATTGTTATTTTTTGTCCTCCTTTTTTTTTGTCCTATATATTATTATCATTTTATGTCCTCCTACATATATTATTTTTTGTCCTACTATATATATTATTGTTATTTTTTGTCCTCCTATATATGTTATTGTTATTTTTTGTCCTATATATATTATTATTTTATATCCTCCTACATATATTATTTTTGTCTTCCTATATATATTATTGAAATTTTTTGTCCTCCTACAAATATTATTAATATTGTTGTCCTCCTACATGTTTTTTTGTCCTCCATATATAATTTTTTTGTCCTCCTACATATGTTATTACTTTTTTGTTCTCCTATATACAGTATATTATTGTTATTTTTTGTCCTCCAACATATATTATTTTTTGTTCTCCTACATATATTATTTTTGTCCTCCTATATATATTATTGTTATATTTTGTCCTCCTAAATATATTAGTTTTTGTCCTCCTAAATATATTATTATTTTACGCCCTACATATATTATTGTTATTTTTTGTCCTCCTATGTTTTTTTTTCCTACATTTATTATTTTTTTCCTCTTATATATATATATATTATATATATATTATATATATATATCTTATATATATTATTGTAATTTTTTTGTCTTCCTATATATATTATTGTTATTTTTTGTCCTCCTACATATATATATTTTTTTGTCCTATATATATATATTGTTTTTATTTTTTGTCCTCCTACATATATATTTTTTCCTCCTATATATATTATTATTTTTTGTCCTCCTACAAATACACTGCTCAAAAACATTAAAGGAACACTTTTTAATCCGAGTATTGCATCAACTCAATTAAACTTCTGGGATATTGATCTGGTCAGTTAGGTAGCAGAAGGAGTTGTTATTCAGTTTCAGCTGTTTTGGTGTTAATGAAATTAACAACAGGTGCACTAGAGAGGACAACAATGAGACGACCCCCAAAACAGAAATGGTTTTCCAGGTGGGGGCCACCGAAACCTTTTCCCTCCTCATCTTTTCTGACTGTTTTTCACTAGATTTGCATTTTGCAAAGGTCAGTGTCACTACTGGTCGCATGAGGCGATACCTGGACCCTACATCAATACGTGCCATTGCCAGAAGGTTTGCTGTGTCTCCCAGCACAGTCTCAAGAGCATGGAGGAGATTCCAAGAGACAGGCAGTTACTCTAGGAGAGCTGGAAAGGGCCGTAGAAGGTCCTAAACTCATCAGCAGGACCGGTATCTGCTCCTTTGTTCAAGGAGGAACAAGATGAGCCCTGCCAGAACCCTACAAAATGACCTCCAGTAGGCCACTGGAGTGCATGTCTCTGACCAAACAATCTGAAAAAGACTTCATGAGGGTGGCCTGAGGGCCCGACATCCTCTAGTGGACCGTGCGCTCACTGCCCGGCACAGTGTAGCTCGATTGGCATTTGCCATAGAACACCAGAATTGGCAGGTCCGTCACTGGCACCCTGTGCTTTTCACAGATGAGAGCAGGTTCACCCGGAGCAGATGTGAGACGTGAAAGGGTCTGGAGAAGCCGTGGAGAACGTTATGCTGCCTGTAACATCATTCAGCATGAATGGTTTGATGGTGGGTCAGTGATGGTCTGGGGAGGTATATCCATGGAGGGACGCACAGACCTCTACAGGCTAGACAACGGCACCCTGACTGCCATTAGGTATCGGGATGAAATCCTTGGACCCAATGTCAGACCCTACGCTGCTGCAGTGGGTCCTGGGTTCCTCCTGGTGCAAGACAATGCCCAGCCTCATGTGGCGAGAGTTTGCAGGCAGTTCCTGGAGGATGAAGGAATTGATGCCATTGACTGGCCCCCATGCTCGCCTGATCTAAATCCAATAGAACACCTCGGGGACATTATGTTTCGGTCCATCCGACGCCGCCAGGTTGCACCTTAGACTGTCCAGGAGCTCCGTGATGCCCTGGTCCAGTTCTGGGAGGAGATACCCCAGGACACCATCCGTCGTCTTATTAGGAGCATGCATACAACACGTGGGGGCAATAAGTACTGAGTACCATTTTGAGTTGCTGCAATGGAATTTCAGCAAAATGGACTAGCCTGCCACATAATTTTTTCACTTTGATTTTCAGGGTGTCTTTGAATTCAGCCCTCTGTAGGTTGATAATTTTTATTTCCATCAAACGATGTGGCATTCTTTGGTTCCTAAAACATTACCCAGTCCATATCAGTATAGATATCCAGCATTTTTTTTTCCTATTGACATCTGATGTGTTTTCAAAGTATTCCTTAAATATTTTGAGCAGTAATATTATTGTTATTTTTTGTCCTCCTACATATATTATTTTTTGTCTTCTTATTTTTTTTGTCCTCCTATATATATTATTGCTTTTTTTGTTCTCCTACCAATATGATTTTTTATCGTCCTATATATGTTATTATTGTTTTTCCTCCTACATATATTATTATTACTTTTTTGTCCACCTACATATAATATTTTTTGTTCTGCTACATATATATCAGTTATTTTTTTCCCTCCTACACATTTTTTTTTGTCCTCCTATATATATTAGGCTATTGTTATTTTTTGTCCTCCTACATATATAATTTTTTTTCCTGTTATATATATTATTGTTACTTCTTGTTACTAGCGGAAGTTTCACAATCCATCATCTCTGTGTCTATAGCAATTGTATGTTCTGGGGCTGTCACCATTGACTGTATTGATGCCAGTGTTGTCAAATGACATTTCATCTGTGTCACTATCAGATTCTCGAGTCATTGTATGTTGTAGGCCTGAGTGACGAAGTTATATAGTGTCCGCAAAAACACATAACTCTATAAACTAAAGATAAAAGACGTCCGATGTTTACAGTCTTATTGTCAATTCGGCATCAACATAATCCATAAAGGTAAACTGTATATGCGTAGACCTGCAAACTTCACATTTTGGAATTGCGTTTGATTTTGTGAGGGGCTGTTGAGCCTACCATCAGTAGCAGTTCTGGTTCATCCGCCGCCCTAGGCGAGATAACATAGCAACACGTTTGCGTGCGCGGCTGTATGTGTCTATGCGCAATGAGCGTCCGGGATTGAGCGCACCTCAGACTGTCAATTGGCAATTGCCTATGTCGCCTATCCGTGTTTTTTTAGATAAGGTATGCTTTGTATTTAGCTACGACATTTAGACTAATCTACGAACATTTTAATAAAGAACTAGCTAGTAGCTAACTAACATTTATCTACAACAAAAAGCTCTGTCAATGGTTCTTCTGAAACAACAGCGGTGCTATCCATGGTTCTGAAACAGCCTACGCGATAGTCGCATGTGTCTCGGCAAATAATTTTGTTGTTTTTGCCATTTTTCTATATACATACAGCTCAAACAGAAGGGACATCCTTTAATCTCCCTTACCCCCTCCGAATAATTTTTTTTTAAGATAGCTAATAATGTCTGATGGCAAAATTAACTTCATAACTAGCTTAATTAACTTAAAAGAATAAACTAATGGAGCAGCTATAAGACCAACTTAGACCCATATGCAAACGTTTTGATTAAGTGCTCAACTCAACGTTCTCACGTAACCTACAGTGGACCATATGGGAATGTTCTGTTAATGTCCCAAATGTCCTCTTTGTAATGTTGCAATGTGACCAGAAAATAACCAAAATTAAACGTCCCTCTAAAGTCATATAGGGAACATTACACCGCAGCACTTTCATGACCAAAATATGGGCGTTTTAGGAACGTCCCCAATGTTCTGTAAAGGTTTGGGACGTTTGTCACCTTTACAGAACTTTTAGGGAACGTTACAAGGTCCCCAGAACGTCTCCTCCTATGTGGGGATGTTTCGATGTAAGGCCAACGTTGGCCCGACGTATGTGTGTAAACTGGGTCACCATCGAGTTGTAAAGTTGTCTGTTAGAGATTGATATTGGGCTGCCTTGGAGAAAACATAAAATGTCAAAATGTTCTTTACATTAACCACAGCAGAAGACCTGCTTAAAAAGACACCTAATTACATGAGAACCAGAGTTAGCCCTTCTTCGCTCTGTGACTCCCTCTCTCCCCTGTCCCCAGATAGGATGGTGTTACAACAACACATGGACAACTATGTTGCTTCTAATCTGTCTTGTTGTCGATAAGGAGTTTGCGCAGGTGTACATGTTTGTGTGTGAGTGAGAGATCTTGGAGGGGGCACATATCTTTATCGTGGCCTATTTGCAGCGGTTCTTTTGCCTAGGATTGGTTTTCCGTGAATGTAGCCAACTCGAGAAATGAGTGTTGATGCATGCAATATGTTCCTATTGATGTTAGCCCAGAGTATATTTTGACTTGTAATGAAAGGAAGGAAGAGGAATGAAAACCATTTAAATTTGGCTGCCATTTTCTCAGCGTCAGGTAAATAACGCTAAACAAGTGTTTAATCAATATTGTGCCGTGTCAATAACGGCAGAGAGGGATAAATTAATTTAAACACTTCTCGTTTTGGCACACACAAGCTACGCTAATTTAAGTTGCTTATTAAAAGACAAAAGCAATCACCAAAGTAATGGGTGCAATCAGCATGCATCTCCCCCCCTTGTTCTCCTAATCTCTGTCTCTCTCAGACACTCACACACGTTTACAATTTTTTATCTTTATCTCTCCCTGTTCTCACACTCAGGCATCTCTCTCTCTCTCTCTCTCGCTCTCTCTCTTGCTCTCTCTCTCGCTCTCTGTTTGTCTCTCCTCTATCTCTCTCTCTCTCTATTTGTCTGTCCTCTCTCTCTTTCTCTGTTTGTCTCTCCATCGCTCTATCTCCTCTCTCACTCAGACGCAAATTGTAGTGTACCATGCCTCAGTCTAAAAAGAACTGATCAGAAGAAAAGGCTTGCACATAGTTAGTGTAGCCAATTAGACCTGTATGGACCATCATTAACCTAATTAGCTGGTTTTGAGAGCATGTTCAGTCACGTCGCTCTCCCTCTCTTATCCTGTTTCCTGGATTCAAAGGGGGGCTTTTCAGCGAGGAGCAAAGGCCGACGCTGAGGAGTCTCAAGCCTGGTTTATACTTCTGCGTGATCGTGTTAGCGAATGTAAATGTTCGTTTGGCGCTTAAGTTCGCCCAGTAGTTTGCCTACATACATCAACATAAGTTTAACGCGCCCACTAGGTGGCAGTGTCAAATTCAGTAATCCAGAATGTACAGAAAACCGTAGAAGAATCACAGTCACGGAAACTCCCGTTCATGTCCCGCGAAAGTTTAAACAAAGAGAGTTTATTTATAGAAAACGTTTAAAACAAGCAGAGCTGACCAAAGTGCTGTACAATATATTCATATACAGTTTAACAAACAATACAGAAAACAGTTGTAACATAGGCCTATAGCCTATATAAATAGGCTATATTATGTACAAGCTAAGTGCATTGAAAACCACCAATATAATTAGAATTGAAAATCAGCCTATCTGCTCCAGTTCATTGTGTCATCTACGTTTGAATTTGTTTGGATACAGCCAAAATATTACCGAATATCTACTTGCTTCATACCCTGCTCAACCAATCAGCAATCGTTTCACGCACTGAGAAGAGGCTTCGCGCGACAAGCTGTTAGGATTTGGGAGGACTCCCCGTCAACACGTCGGCAGGCCTCAGTGAGCTACGCTTTCCCAGAAACCCTGCTCTTCGAAGCTACGCAGAGCAGTTTCTGTGCTGCTTCGCAGAAGTACAAACCAGGCTTGACACAGAGCGAGTAGTCCCTGTGTTCAGACATTCAAGCAACACCACAATCGAAGACAAAATATGCACAGTAACTCCAGGTCCAAACTAATGAGGCCGTTTCATTAGTACAGTAGAACTCAGACTGTGTTGCGCAGTAGACCTTTTGTCTCAGACTTTGTTGTTGGCACTGCGTTGGTTGAGGGACGTTTATCTATCAAACACAGCACATGAAAACGGGAGCGGGCAGAGCCGAGCTATGGTGGGGAACGACACCGACACGAAGCCTTTTTTAAGCTCAAGTCATGCTCCAGAGTTCACGGTCCAATTATATTAGACCGGTTTAAGTTTGAAAGTGGTCTATCTTCTTCACTTGTCAACCGCCTGATAAGTTCTGCCGTGTTTTAATGACCCAGAGCCAGGATGCTCCCAGACGATAACGCTATTGACATGTTTCTAAAACCTTAACCCAGGAAACACAGATGGCCATTGAAGGCTTTTTCTTAGTAATCTACATGCCAAGCGGCTGGCGCAGTGTCTGGCATTGCACGCACTGCTTGTCACTGAACAACAATAAAATGTGAGCAAATTGTCCCGCTAAAATGTCATGATAGCGTCCCTTAATTCGGCAGCCATGTTGTTTTGCAGGCTGTGTTGCCATTCACGTGACGCCCGCTTGTTAGCGTGTGCGTGTCTCTGATACAGCACGGCTCCGTTAGCACGGTGTCCACGAGAGGGACAGCCATCTGTTAGCCCTGAACGCAACATTACCCTAGCCGTGCACACGGCCCATCTGAGCCATTGTTCCGGTAATGAAAAACAGTGAGTGAAAGAAGGACCACCTGTCACACACACTCCCCTCACAATTGTTTTTATTGGTACTGAGCTACTTCTGTTAGCATACGGGAACGTGTATTTATGTGGCTCCAGCCAATAAACCACTACAGTAAGTAGAACAACAAAGCCCAGACAGCCAGTTGATCAGTGAAACATAACTCTTGTCTCGGCCCATTAGCTTTGCTCAGAGCAGGTAGGGCGCATTTGCCTGCCTGCCTGCTGCAGTCACTGCACAGATGTGCCAAGCCAACGGTTATCTCAAAGTGTCTACAGTGTGCTGCTGCTGCTGCTGTTATTACCTTACCTAACTGTCTCCAGGGCTAATACCTCAGCCTCCCCACCAAGAATGTGTCTTTGTGTTTGCTTGTACGTGAGGGCCTAGGTGTGTGTCGGATATGTTTTGTTTGATTTTACTAGCTAAAGCCATTTCTGATGCAAATTCCTGATACATTACAATTGCATAGTACCTATTCTTTAACCAAAAGATTGAGAGAAATATGAAAATGTACAGCCCAATAGACTATTCAATTAATAGGGGCGAAAGACATAACATTTGAACAGATGCTTACTTCCATTTCAAATGTCATCATCATCATCATCTTCATCCGCTTTGTCCGGGGTCGGGTCGCGGAGGTAGCAGTTCCAGCTGGGCATCCCAAACTTCCCTTTCCCGGGCCACATTAACCAGCTCTGACTGGGGGATTCCAAGGCGTTCCCAGGCCAGTGTGGAGATATAATCCCTCCACCTGGTCCTGGGTCTGCCCCGCGGCCTCCGCCCAGCTGGACTTGCCTGGAACACCTCCCTAGGGAGGTGGCCAGGTGGCATCCTTACTAGATGCCCGAACCACCTGAACTGGCTCCTTTCTATGCAAAGAAGCAGCGGCTCTACTCCGAGTCCCTCACGACTGGCTGGCCATTTCAAATGTATTTCTTTTTAAACTGATATACAAACAAAATGGAAAGGCAACATTAAAGCTGAAAAGGGCAATTCTCAACTTATTTCTAAATTCATTTTTAAACTAATTTAAAAATGCCCCATTTCTACTTTTTACAAGGCTGCAAGACTTAGAATACAGCAGTGGTGGGGCGAAAACACCCACATGTGCACTGTGGACAGGATTAAAATGGCTGGATTGCCAAAGTAATAACCACATTACCCTCCCTCCCCTATGAAACACATCCTGTCCGAATGGGGTTTTTGACTGGTTGCACAAGGAACAACCCACTCAAAGATTCAACTACAGTAAACAAGCCACAGACTTCTACTGGGCTGGCATTTCTTGTAGAATGCCTGCTGTTTCTGCAGTAGAAGTAATTGAGTTGATAAAGGAAAAAATGCGTAGCTACACTGCAAGACGAGTATTACGCATTTGACTGTGACAGGCGTGATAAAGAATTGGTTTATTGTAGGAGCCACGGGTAATGAGGATGGCTGGAATGGCAGAGCTGAGCTGAGCTGGAGAGGTAGACAGGCAGGACCGAAGTGATACTGGAAATGCAGAGAACAACACGGTAAGTATAAACATAGGAAAAAAAACGAGGAATCTAAATGAATATATACATGCAGCACAGCCGGAGGCGAGGAACTACCACAGTAGCAGAAACAACAGACTGCAAACTGAGTGATTGGAGAACTGGAGCAGATACAATGTTAAGTTAATGAGATGATGGAAGGCAGGTGAGCTGATCGCAACGAGGAGCAGGTGCGTAGTTGGAGCTGGATACCAGGGGACAGAGGGAGAGAGACAGACAGGGGAGAACAGGAGCCACAGAGGAAAGGGAAGACACACAGAAACACGAGGGAAATAACAGGAGGCACTGCGACACAAACTCTGTTGTAAAGTTTGATCGATGATACGGCGGCGGTGGGCCTGATCTCTAATAACGATGAGATGGCCTACCTGGAGGAGGTGGAGCGCCTGACCCCACTGTCTGAACCTCCTCCCCAACCTCATCAGCAAGGCCAAGGAGCTGATCGTGGACTTCGGGGGGAAGCAGGGGAGGGGCTACAGCCCCCTCAACGTCCACGGGTCCCCAGTAGAGAGGGTGGACAACTTTAGGTACCGTGGTGTACATCACCGAGACACTGACCTGGCCACTACACATAAACACTGCAGTGAAAAAAGCTAAGCAGAGACTGTTCCACATCAGACGCCTGAGGAAATCCAGAGTATCCCCACAGCTACTAAGGAATAACAGCTCCTGCACCGTTGGGAGAGTCGTGACGGGGAACGCCACCTGCTGGTTTGGGAACAGCACTGAGTGGGGACTACAAGGCCCTGAATAGAGTGGTAAGTTCAGCAGATCGTATCCCCGGCCTCAGAGACATATACACCAGGGTGTGCATGACCAAGGCCAGGAGGATCATTGAGGATACTCTGCCCTGGCCTGTTTGCTTGTTTGTTAGTGAGTGTGTGTGTGTGTGTGTGTGTGTGTGTGTGCTGGCATGTTTGCTGCTTGGTTATTGGGTGTATTCATGTGAGGCAGGGCCCACTGATCATGCTGTCAGGCCTAATGGAGCTGTGGCTGGCCGTATAGGGCTGCTCTCTGTGGCATGGCGTGCTTACCCAAACCTATTCACAGCCACAGCCCCTCAGGCCCCCCCCCCCCCCCGCATGCATTTGCACCGCTCTCAATGGAAGGAGGCCAATGGAGTGAGAGGAAGAGAAAGACAGAGAGATAGAGAGTGATCGACTGCAACAGTAAGAGAGAGAGAGAGAGAGAGAGAGAGAGAGAGAGAGAGAGATCATTATTGTTGTTTAACAACTATTGCACTCCATTGCAGCAGCATCAGCATGTGTGGTGGACTACCTCAGCAGGCAGGGACAGAAGCACACACATGCAGTACACACCCACAGACTACCCAAGGCACACGCCACGACAGCGTTTCTATTAGGGTCTGTGTGGTTTCACATGGAGTCACGCTGTGCACCTGACTGTCACTGTCCTCGTGGACATCCACTAGGATGTCTCTTCCACGTGCCGTCAGAGGGAGAACGAGCTGCACTGCTAATACACTTTCAAATGGATTCGCTCCACTGGGTAAATGTAGAGCTAATTTACTGACAATCACCGTGGCTTATGCACATGCTCGGGTGTCTTTTTTTACTTTAGAAACAGGTTGTACTGTTGTTTTTGCGTCATTCTGTGTTGCAACAAAAACATCTCCGAAAAATGTCTACGTAAATGAGAAGTGATTTTCTCGATGGAAATAGCATTACATAATATTGAAGTACTGTGACAAACAGTCCCGTTCTAGATTACCATGTACTGTATATATGTGAACGTCCTTGATATAAGCGGTATCACAGCATTACACATTCTGAGCTATGGAGTCTGCTTCCCTCTACTATATTCACACTGAACAACATAGCGTCTCTGCTGTGATAGCTTGTGTCAAAGTTAAATGCACATCCTCTGTTCTGCTGTATTTAATCCATCAACTTTTATCCACACCACTCTGTGAAACATAAACAAACACACACACACACACACACACACACACACACACACACACACACACACACACACACACACACACACACACACACACACACACACACACCACACAGCTGTTTATGAGCAGCCTAGCTAGATCAGCAATTAGCCAGCTGTAATGGAAACAGGGGGGCGGGGTTTGGGGAAGTACTGTGTTTGGCTGCGGTGCACACTAAATTATCGAGCATAATAAAAAAGCTTTACAGTCCTCTCTAACCATATGATGGTGATGGGGCCAAGTAGACGGTGTGTGTGTGTGTGTGTGTGTGTGTTTGTCTGCAAGTGTGTGAGTGTGTTTCTCTGTCTGTAATTGGGTACCTGCACGTGTTTATGTGCTTTCCTCTTTGTGCACGTGTGTGTGTGTGTGTGTGTGTGTGTGTGAGTGAGTGAGAGTGACCCGGCCGTGTGATCTATTGGTATCTTATCCTTTTTTACAAGGCCAGGGGTGTGAGTGTTGTTCTGTGTGATGAGGTTGTATATCAGGATCGAGCCTGAGTCCGTCTACGGCAGCCTCTCTCAAACTTCTTTGTCCTGGGGCCCTGTAAAGTCAGAGTTTGGGTTTACACGACCCACCACAACGCCGACCCCCCCCCCCCCCCCCAAAAGCACCCCCAACACCACCAGCCACGCCCCAGTAGGGGTGACAGATATCCTGCACATTATTATTTGTCTATTAATTATTAGTCTTAATTATTATTTATATGTGATTTATGATTACAGGCCACTTAGACCTGCTCCGTATGAAATGAGATATTACTTATGATATTGCGCTATATAAACAAAGTAAAATTTAATTGAAAGCTTCAACAGAAGGGATTTGGCTGAACATAAAATTACTGCCAACAATACCAACACCAAATAAAATATAAACTGATTCTTATGAACACTCCCAACACAAATGTTTTTTTCTTTTTTTTTTGTCCTTTTTTGGGAGGCTAAATTAACTTTCCACGGTGCAACACTGCCCCAACTTAAAACTGTTCAACACATGTTTAAAATAATATATATATTTATTTATTTTTACGTTAATGACCCATTTCATCCTTAAGTACTCGTTATTATAAAACGGCAATATACAGCCATCTGCAATCACAATATAAAGACCAACAACAGTAACATATCTGGGTGGTAGATGTATAAGGGTGGAAATGGTTTATTTGTAATTAAGACTTTTAGAACCGAATGGTAGGTGGAATGTTCGAAGTGTGCGAAACTTTTAAAGCAGCGCATGCAGAAATGGCGTCAATGTAACCATGGAAACTTGCTCTCCCCCTCACTCCTGCCTGGCTTCCTAAACTGCCTCGCAATCACAATCCTAGTGCACACACAGTATATAGAGGAGAGACCGCCGCCTTCACGAGTTTTATCAACTCCCAGTGCCTCCTCTCCATCCATTCCCTATGTAAAAAGTTCAACTTTTGCTTAAGCGCGGTGCTCGTGAATGTCACTTTTTTTAGAGACTCTAAACCGATTTTGACTTGTGCTCTGCGGACCGGCAGTTACCTCGTCTGGGTAGGGTTTGAGAAACGCTGGTCTATGGGACCACCTCGGTGCCCTCCCTCTCTCCACACTCTGGAAGCCTCTTCTCGTCTATAGACATGGAATACAGCCCCTTCTCACATGCTGACAATGTTCCTCTCATGGAATTTGTCATAGCTCATTTGTGTCTAAAATTGGTTTGATTAAGGAAAGGATTTACAGCCAATTGTGAAAAGGTCCTAGCAGAAGGTTGATTGTATATTTTTGGGATTGGAAAGAAACGGATGGTCAATGCGGTAGCAAAAGTCATTTAGCTTTTCAAAATAATAATTTATATATTTATATATTATAGAATGTTCTGTCGCAGCCCCATGGGATGTGCAGTGTGGCTGTTTCAGCTGTTTTCATGGATTACAGCTGCGGTCTTTTAAGGTCACAACGTTTCCTTCACTTGTTTTTAAATGGCAGTGGAGGAGATTTACCCGCAAGCATTAATCCTGCCACAAAATCCATATGGTTAAAGCAGGATTATGTTTACTCCCCTCTCTCTCTCTCTCTCCCCTCTCTCATTCTCACTCTCTCTCTTTCTCACTCCGCAGTAAGAGCATTTTAGCTCTGCCTATGGTTTACAGCTTTAACAGCATACAAAGGACCGGGTCTTGAACGCTCTTTGTAGTAATACGGAACGAAGACGGAGAAAGACAAACAAAAAGACTGTGAGATGTC
Organism: Galaxias olidus; assembly: GCA_026901105.3. Classification (NCBI taxonomy): domain Eukaryota; kingdom Metazoa; phylum Chordata; class Actinopteri; order Galaxiiformes; family Galaxiidae; genus Galaxias; species Galaxias olidus. Next base: position 58,303 of record JAPMUY010001027.1, read on the forward strand.
TGTATATATTGTGTGGCTACATGCGTCTAAACATGGCACGTCTGGAGACACATGAGACATCCTCTCAGTCAGTTACCTGTAGAAATAAATAACGATACTGACGTCGGTCTTTGGTCTTTTGTATGTGTGCTCTGTGCAGACGTCCTGTCTCTGGGGATAATGGATGGCGGAGCTGAAGGACCACCTGCATTGACCATCCACAAACACCACCGCACAGACTCCCACGTTGGCCCGCTGAAGGACTGAACGGTGTACACGTGGCCGTCTTGCAACTCATCTGGCTAGTTCCATTGTTTTCCCTCTCCGACGACCCCATTGGCTTTGTTGTGTTTGTGGTTTGGCTACCTGCAGATGCAGAGCGTGAACAAACTGCAGGAGATGGATCCCAAATCAGGTGTCATGAGCAGGCGAACGGCACAAATCCTCAACGGCTCCAAGATGATTGAGATCAGCTACAGACGTCTTTCTTCATAGTGCCTTTTTACAGGAGCTGAATTTCTTAATGGAATGGAATGTGTTGTTGCAGTTTGCTTCACTGCTCTGCTGCTCCCTCCCTCCCTCTTTCTCTCTCTCTCCCTCTCCTCCCCTCCTTTTCTCCCTATCCTCGTAGTGCCAAATCCATCATCTTTCACAGAAGAGGTAATTGGATTTCTGGTTTGATTAGCCCTTTCACAATGGATCTCCATACCTAGTCTAGGCACTGACAGATAGATTTATGGGAGAACTCTCTCTCTCTCTCTCACACACACACACACACACACATGCACGCTCCCACACACAGACGAGGAACCAGCACAATGGTTCTTCTGCCAGAGATTGACACTGACGTACAGCCAATTACGGAGGAAGGAATACCACCGCTGGCCCTTTGTGAAGAGGGGAGGCACAAGGGGTTAACTCCCAACAGGACCACGCCGTCTTGGAAACCACTGCAGTGATACACGTGTGGCTAACGGAACATTACCGTCTGTGCCACTCCTATTACACTGGATGAGTAATAGCTCTCTGCGTTGGTGTCTGTGCTAAGTGTGTGTGTCTGTGTTTTGTAACTTTTCGGAGGAAATGGATTGAGGGTAGTATCACATGTGTGGCTTTGTTCCAGCAATGATATTGTGTCGATGAGCTGCGTTCTTCACGTCTGTATCCCCTAAGCAGTGCAGTGTCTGACCATGCACACAATGCATCCTGCGTTGTGGCTGTCTGTCTCTCTCCTGTGTGCTTGATAACCTCATGACCCCCTCTTCTCCAAGCACACCCATCCCCTCCTCTTCTCTGCTCTGCCCCTGCCTTTCTATCCCTCTCTCAGCCTGTCTCTTGCAGCAGCTCTCCAACCCCTCCCTCCCTCCCTCCATCTTTCACGACTTCCTATTCCTCTCCACTCATCCTCTCCGACCTCTGTGGAGGGTTTATCGGGGCGCAGGTGTGCACAGTGAGAGAATGAGGCGGCCAAGGCTGAGAGACTGAAATTAAAGGGATTACAAGACTTGTTTACCCATAATTCCCTTATCGGCTCCTCCCACATTACCTAGCCACAGAGATGTTGACACAGCCCCTCTGCTTCCTGGTTACGCTGCGCACACATGACCCCCGCATTATCCTAATTCACTCCATTACCTTGTAATCCCGTGCGGGCGGGCGGGCGGCAGCCCCGGAGCCTGGGGAGGCCTCCGAGGGGATTTCCATCTGGGGCTGAGCCGAGGAAAGACGCCGGGCTGAGCCTGGATACACACGGGGAGGCTGGAAAGCCTGGGTAAAAACCTGAGTGACGGCCTGGGTGAAAACACCTGGGTTAAAACCTGAGTTAACCTGGGGGAAATCACCTGGCCGGGTTGGGAAAGTTTCCAGAGTGTGGGCTTGGCTTGCTTATTATCTTGAACATCAGCTGCTAAGCTGCTCCATGTGGTGTACTTTGATTTGGCCCTGTCACCTCTCGTTGAATCGACCCCTGGCCATCTCTGAGACGGTGGACAGGGGGCCGTCGCTGTCCTGCTCACGGGCTGGTGGTGGTGGGGGTGGGAAGGGGGCACGGCCTGCTGGCTCATTGACAGCTCATTAGACTGAATGGACAGGCTCTTACCCTTCTCCTCCTCCTCCTCCTCCTCCTCTCAGCAACCACAGACTCTCAACGGTGCCCTGTCATCAAACAATGAAGGGAGGACAATAGAAACAAGATAATCCACCATACCCTTAGGGCACACACACACACACACACACTCATACACACACACACACACACACACACACACAGACTCATACACACACACACACACACAGCCTCCAGAGTGTCCCAGAGGTGGAGCAGCCAGCGATAGCTTCATTCTCCTATCCCCTGACCTTTCCTCCTCTGGGCCGGCCCGTCAGTGTAATCCTTCGCCCCCCGAGGGCGTGGAAAGCGCGGCCGCCATTGTTGGTTAATTAATAGGAGAGTTGTACAGCAGGTATGGGGGCTGTGAGGAGAGGAGATAAGGTTGAGAGGACAAATCCCCCGCAGACACTCTACGACAAAGGAGCATGGGCGGGGAGGAAGGAGGAGGAGGAGGAGGAGGAGGAGGAGGAGGAGGAGGAGGAGGAGGAGGAGGAGGAAGGTGGCTGGGGGGGTGCGGACTCCCTGAGAGGAAGGGGTTCTGGGAGAGCTGCTCTCGACAACACATACCATGCGGGGCCGAAAGGGAAGGGTAGAGGGAGAGAGGGAGCGAGGGAGGAGAGGGAGGAGAAGGCTAATGGTACAGTAGAGAAGGTAATTGGCTGTGGGAGCTGGCGGAGCAGCTGATCTCCGTAAACACGAGGCGGAATGTCCTCTAACGATGCCTCCTGTGTTGTCTCGTTAGCCGACGCGGACAGAAAGGCCCGCGCACGGCGTGACCCCGTTACCGACCTCACTCCTCCGTAGGCCTCGGCGTCACGGGACAATTAGGGGCTTTATTTTGTCAACGCAGGATCTCCGCCTGTTGTGGCGCATTGTGTTTACATTAGCGACAGGGGAGGTCAGCGCGGTCTTACCGGGAGACACATGAGTCATGCCGGCGCTGAAAATATCGTATAGGACCAGAGGCTCCCCGAGGCAGGAGTCTGGAGGGGCCGTTAGCGGAACAGGGGTTTGGTTTGTTTTTATTTACTCAGCTTTTTATTTACCAGATAGGTCATTTGGGAGATGGTACTTATTTTCAGCGTTGGTCAGGCAAGAGGAAAAAGCACATAAGGTTGAAAAACAAGTCCCAATTGTATACCTTTCACTGCATGAGTGGTCATTCACAATTTAATTTCACGCACAGTGTCTGGTAATTGTTGGAACTTTGCCCACATACTGACAAACAAACTTGATACAGACAATTGACACACAAATCAAATGATTAGTTGTATTATGCCGTTCCTTTTATTTGAGTCTGCTAGAGGGAACACTCTAGGCCTTTCTCAAGCCACCCCCTTCACCCTAACCCTACCCACTTCCACTTCGTCTGCCCGTCCGTGTGGAGGGTGCACCATATTAAGTGCCATCCCAAACCAATGAGGGTGGGGTGGAAATGGGTTATAACACCCTCCACAGCGAGTCTGCTTCAATTGCTGACTCTCTGACCGACTGTATTGTGTCATGGAAGACGCGTGGTAAAAAAAGGTTCCGTGCGAGCCCTACAAATATCTGCTGAAACTAATATATACATTTAATATCGTCATATGTTAACAGATAAAAGGTTACATTGCATCTAGGATGAATAGAAGGCTATACCCTTAGTCTAGAAAACGGTGGACAGTTAATTTGTTTGTCAAGTGTTATATTTACAGGGAGTGTTGCAAAAACAAAGCAGCTGATTAAGATAATAATGAAAAACAAACAGATGTCCCCCCCAACCCCCAAATGTTCCGTGAAATAAGCTTGGGAATAATTTAGATCTTTCTTTGGTGACTCTAATGAAAGTTGCTGATATAAACCATGGGAAATAAATTTTAAAGTTAGGGCCGTTCCTGTTTTGACCAGAGAAAGGAAACTTAATTCCGAAGCTTGCCGCTGTTAATACCCTACACATTAATGAAGGATGCGTACATTTGCACTCCAAAACGGAGTGAGAGTGTGCAGTGGAGGAGTGTGCGGTTTGAGAGAGGCCCACTGTGATAGCGGTCAAGACCAGTGCTGCCGTACGTCTGCGTGGCCAGTGTGCGGCACACACCCTAGTCAGCGAATCAGGGTGCAGTGAAAACGTGA
>JAPMUY010001027.1:65000-75000 GCA_026901105.3 Galaxias olidus
ACGCCTGCGGCAGACGGTGGAGGTAATGGCGTGCTTGTGTCTGTGTGCTGGTATGTGTGAGCAGAGGGGAGACTTGGCATTCAGATAGAGACACACACGTGAAAAGTAGATTAACCCTCGCGCGCACACAAACACGGCAATGAGTGACCACAGCGCACACAAACGGCAGAGAGTGTGGCGCGGCGGCGCTATTTCTGGGTGATTTGTTGGTGCTGCTGGCTACCGGCGATGTCAGAGAGCAGGAAGCCCATTAACACTCCTCTTACGCTGTCCTTTCCTCCCGGACATTATCAAAGGATGGAGAGAACAACTGGGAATTCCAAAAGGACAAGGGAAGAAAAGAAAAAACAATTGCCTGGCTGCTACTAAATATTTAACCTGGCAGAGTGAGCGAGGGATGAAAGAGGAGAGGAGAGAGAAAGGGAGGGAAAAGAAACAACCAGCTCTAAATTGCTGTGAATTCCCAACTGACTTCCATTGACTTTTAGTTGTTTAGCCCTCAACAGAGGCCCTTTACCATATTGGTGTACGTGTGTGTGCGTGTGTGTGCATGTCTGTGCGTGTGTGTGTTTGTGTCTGTGAGTGTGAGTGTGTGTGTTTGTGTGGGCAGATGTAGAGTAGAAAATACCTTCCTTCTCTTCCAGAGGAGAGACCATTAATCCTGCAGGCATTCTAGGAGGCTTTTATTACTTTCCTCATATCAACTGTCTATTTTCATTGGCTGATTCATGCCTTGTTACGAGGACTGAAAGGCAGAGAGAAAAACAACGGGGAGGGGGTGGGACAGCTCAAATTGGACCCGGGTAATAAGCTGGAGGAATTGATGAAGGGAGGAAGGAGGTGCAAAGCAAACTCAATGTTTACTTATCAAACATGACACTGGGGAATATGTATTTGCTGAATGTTAAATAGGCATGTGCTGGATCCGGTCGATAGGAAGACACAGGCTAAATTGGAGCACAGATAACATGATCACATTTAAGCTCACAGACCATTGTTTGTGGGTCCATGGTGCGGTAATATCATTGTTTGTTATCAATGATTCATGTTGCCTGTAGGTTTGCCATTCGCACACAGGTAATAGAAATCCCTCGATTGCCCGCATGGCATTGTAGTTTACCAGGAGCCGCGCTCAGCCGTTCCCCGTGGTAAACACTGGCTGCCCCTCTCCCCATCCACGTTGTCCTGTTTCTCCTCTCCTTTTCTTTTACTGTCTTCCCTTTTTTCGTTCCCTTCGGAATTGGATCCATTGCTTTTTGCTGGTCAATTTCACCCTTTGAGAGAGAGAGAGTTGGAGGCTCTGATTAAGAGAAGATTGGGTGCTACCCCCCCTCACCCCTCCTAACCTACCCCCCAACCCCTAAGCCCCCAAACCCCCACCAAACCAATGCACACACACACCTGCACTAACTCCATACTGCGTATTTCTGTCACATGTATGTACCAACAACACCCATACACACACACCCACACACCCACTCACACACACACACACACACACACACACACACACACACACACACTCGCACGTCACTGCTGCCAGAGCCTTCTGTTCCAGTGGAGGCTCTCAGGTCGACACAGCTCATGCGGGCTGTCCCCATGACAACGTGACCCCCCCCCCCATCCCGGTCCATCCCTGTTCTGACACTCACCCACACACAGGCAGACGATGTGCGGCACACGTGTGGCAGCAGCACCTCCACACGTCAGCCCTCTCGCCGGCCACTGACTGTCAAACAGGCTCACAATCCGACTGCTGTCTCTCTCGCCTATTGTTTTCAGCCGTCTCTCTCCATCCATATATGGCCCTTTTTCTCATTTGCCTTCCTTTTGCTGATGTGGTCGGCCGCTCTCAGTTTTTTTTTTAAGTACACCTTACCAGTGAAAATAGACTGCTGTCGAGTGTCTTTGTTTTGTGGGCTAGGAATTTTGTTGTTTGATGGACAATATTTGCTAAATGGAATCTCAGAATCTTCCTCAAAAGGATGTGCAATTAGCGATGGGGTCTTGAAGCTTCCTTCACGTGCTGAATGAACGTGAGCTGTGTGTGTGTGAGTGTGTGTGTGTGTGTGTGTGTGTGTGTGTGTGTATGAGTGTGTGTGTGTGTGTGTGTGTGTGTGTGTGTGTGTGTGTTAAGGAGTGACTCACGATTAAATGTCATGAGCCCATTAACCCTCATGCCTCTCTCAAACATGCATTGCCAACATCGTTTTCAATCTGCATGACATGTAGAGTCTTAGCTGGCACAGCCGGCAGCTGAAAATAACAATGCAGGCAAAAAACACGTTTTGAAGACAAGAGGTGCATACACTTGACTATCAGACAAAAACATGATGTTGACATCTTTGAGGGGGAAATAGCATGCAGGTTAGGTGGGGGACCAGGAAGGAGGATATTTTGTTGAAGGTCACAGTTCTGGTAGAACTGGTATATACAGTATTCAGAGAAACAGAATCCTTTGTATTTATCTCATTATGTTTTAGGAGCAAACTAGAGCAGCCTCTTGCCTGAGGATATGCCAGCTAATAAAAAAAGGATGTCGTTTGTAAAAGTGCAGCAAGGATCGTTCAGCCACATTATCCGCGGAGGCGCTGTACTAAATTGAGCGGGGCAGTAACACTACCACTCAGTTTGTTTCTATAGCGCTCGTTCATTAGTGATGCCCTTTCCGTTCCTTCAAGGTTACAAAGGGCCTGTATCATAAAGATCCTCACATTCATCCCTAAACCGCATGTTAGCCATCGTAAACAGGAGTATGCTCAAGGTTTCTCTTTTCTAACTTGGGCACAATGAACGTGCACACGTTGAGGGGTCGGAGACCGGCGTCGCACGGGCGTGCACGTTTCCCTCCATTCTAGCCGTATGCTGTACAAGCCCCGCTGTGCCAAATCAACGTGAACTATATTGTGAGTGACAGTTCAATTTTGGAACCTGTCCAGAGGCAGATGATTGGGAAACATTAGCATTGCTCGGTTTCTTACCTCTTTTCACACACATCCAGCTCACTAACCGTTACATATAAGAAATCCGTAATCCTAGTTTCTGTACATTATTAGTGCACGCTTCATGGAATAAAATGATTATGTCGACCAGACAATTTCATTGTGTCTGGAGGTTAGCTCTGCCGGCTCCCATTATGTCAACTATTGGTCATACATGCTAGGTCTTCTAGATAGAATGAGACACACTAATCCATGTCCTTCCTAACCTCATCATTTGGCTGTCCCTGTGGATTACGCATTGTGTAACATGGAAAACATATTGTAGGATAAAATAGGACGTCACATTAACTGTTGTATAACTTTTATTCTCTACTGTCATTTACTTATCTTTAGTTTGTCTGAATTGTTGAAGCTCACATCTTTTTTAGCCTGGAAATATTTTTTTATGAAATCAATATCTAGTGTGGCCTAATATCTGGAGCCTGCTCCTGAGCTGTCCCCGTTTTTAACTGGGCTAAAAAAAAATTGTTATTGTGTGTTTCATAGTTTACCATACACTTACCATGGTACTGTAAACTATGATTTCAGTTACTTAGTATTTATTACAGTACAGGTTACCATGGTCAAAAGAATACATGAAACCGGAATCATCCCCCCTTTTTTATTTAATAAATAATAGCATTGGATCATTTCATGATATACTGACCGGCAAACTGGAAATGTCCCTGGTTCTCATTTCAGAAATCTGGTTCACTGAATATGCTACACTGTGAAAAGAGAGCGACGATGATATCCTCTGAATCTCATTTGAACAGCGTCCCTTTCCGGCATGACTGCTGGATAGGAGGGACGGCCCAATCTAGTCGTGTCAGCGCCCAGCTCTCTCTCTTAGCATCGCATATTCCGTCAAGACCTCTCATCCCTGTAATTTCCAGTCTATCGCCATCTACCCGTACCTGACACCAAGGAACCCATTTCTCCGCGCGTGCCTGTGATTATGCATCGGCCCCACTTCCCTCCGACTCCACCACACGGCGTCTGCGTTATCCGCCGTGCCTAGCTCAATGTCACTTAGGTGGTTTAGTGTCACATCCTCTCCGGGTCATCATCCCGCTGCCAGAGCCGTCACCCTCCCACCTGGTGGGGCTGTACACTCTGCTGTCTTTGGCTCCACCGTCCCGTCCGTACTCCCCGCGGTGGTCCAAGGGCGCTGACACACACTCGGCTCTCCATTATGCTGCCGTGCGTGATCGTTTGGTCGAGTCTGCGCTTGGGAGTCTACCTCCGCTTGTTTTATTGCCCAGCCCTGTAGCCAGGCTGGCCGTGCTTTGTACACGTAGCGAGTAGAACGCCTCGATTGAGGTCTTTTAATGGTCGTTATTGCTAATTAATTTTGACCAGCCAGTACAGCTCTCATCTAGTTGCATTAAAACTCTTGCTTAACTGTTCTCGTCCAGTCCCATTTAAAATGTCCGACGATTAAATATGGGTGTGATCAATCAACTCAATTGACCACCTGACTGCGACCCCACTGAGTAAAATGTTAATTACAAATGAGCCCTTGAACGGATTTCTATGAATAACGTAAGCTGATGTTAAATTTGGCCTGCGTCCACACAATACACAACACGTCAAACCACGCAGGAGGGTAGACAATCTCACAGCCCCAATTGTCCTTTGCCCACACCTCGATTAGCTGGTTCAGCATCAGCCATCGCCCTCCTTCTGCTCGTTTCTAACTAGACTAAGGAGGAGCCTCCAAGCTGTGCCTCCATCTCTTTGACGCTAACAACATCCGTTCATCAAAACAATGTGCCCTTTGAGGAGCTGGTATGTGTCCGTGTCTGTCATAAATGCAGTATTGTGTGTATATATAGACAGAAAGGTGGCGTGTCATGACAGTATCACAATACTTGTGTTTCCCCTATGTCTGGGTCGTTATATTTTATAAAACCAAGACAAAAAGTTTCAGAGCGGTGAGGCAACACATTCCTGTTTTCTCCGCCGTGACCTCGTTTTGGCTGCAATCACCTGGACCCCGGGCTCCTCCGTCTGTCTGGGGAAGCGTCTCTGTGGGAGGCAGCCGCCGCTGTCACACAGCCCCATGGTGGAGCCCCGTCGGCAGGGCCCTGTCTGGCTCCTTCTCCACCATGGCTGCTTTCACATCACTTACCGGGAGGAGGGCTACGGCCTCTTCTCTCTCCGCTGATGCGCTCGTCCCACTGCTCCATTTTACCATCGACTTTGATCTCAGCGTCCTGCCCCGTTCACTCCCCTCGAGACCAACACGTCGGAGATATACCAGGAAAACGGCTGACTGCTGCTGGTGATCTACAATGCCTGCTTGTGTTTGTTGTTGAATGACCGTTGGGGGCGGTGGTGTGACAGATATCAACACACTCTCGTTTGCTACCTTTTAGGGACAGATACAGTTTTGTTAAGTTAATAATGGCGCTTTGCACCAAGTCCTTTTGTTATTTTTTCCTGTAATGTCCGCCATTCATCCAGCTGGGTGAGGCAGACTCCTCTCCTCCAGCTTGTCAACTGTCACCGCTGCCGGAATAACAGCTCTCACTTGGGATTCTAGTCATCGAGAGAGGGAGGGGAGACTGTAATTCAACTGAAATGAGACCAAGCGCACAGTGCAGCAGTACAAACTACTGTAACACACACACACACACACACACACACACACACACACACACACACATAGTGTATATGATCTGACTCACACTAACACACACAGACACAGCGTATACGCTCTTACACGCACACACACACACACACACACACACACACACACACACACACACAGTTAGTTTAGGTTTTGTTTGTCAACAGATAAGGGCAAGGATGCTGCCGTGCAGAAAAAAGAAACTCCACACCAAGATGGGCAGTAATTGAATTTTAATGGTTAATCTGAATAAAGTCATAAATCTTTTTCTTTTGGAAGTGAGTGTGTGTGTGTGTGCGTGTGTGAGTGTGTGCGTTTACATAACAGAACATCACTTATAGAGTAGTGCAATACATTTACTCCAAAGGTTGAATGAACTGGATCTCTACACCGCCAAGACTTGAAATCATTTCAAACAGCTCTAAATCTATCGAGCTTTTTACGTAAGATACATTTTTTACCTCAGAACCTTTAACAGAATAAATGAATAAGCCTTTTAGAGTTGATGGATAGAGTGTTAAGCTATCGTTTCATTCTCCTCTAAAGGCCCGACTAAACACAAAAGAAACCATACTGTACTATTTCATTACGGAAATGAAATCTGTCCAATCCAGTTTCTTCACAAAGCTCTCCTCCCTATACCTTTTCAAATGCATGTGAAACAATGGGTAGAAAGGAGAAGACAAGAGGAGGGGAGTGGAGAGGTGGAGAGGAGAACAGAGAAGGAGGGGAGAAGAGAGGAGGCGGGGAGTAGAGAGGTGGAGAGGAGAACGAAGAAGTAGGGGAGAAGAGAGGAGGAGAGTAGAAGAGAGGTGGAGAGGAGAACAGAGGAGTAGGGGAGAAAAGAGGAGGAGGGTAGAAGAGAGGTGGAGAGGAGAACAGAGGAGTAGGGGAGAAAAGAGGAGGAGGGTAGAAGAGAGGTGGAGAGGAGAACAGAGGAGGAGGGGAGAAGAGAGGAGGCGGGGAGTAGAGAGGTGGAGAGGAGAACGGAGGAGTAGAGGAGAAGAGAGGAGAGGAGTTATTCACTGGGTGACATCTGTCCAAATGAATATATCCCGAGAAGCCACTTGATCACACATGTTCCGACTGGTCGCGCCTCCATGGTCTTTTCATAAGGGGAGAGGTTGCACTGCTAGTCTTACTGTTTCATTGCCCACGGCATGGCTGGCTGGGTGGGCTGACCAGCAGAGGAGTCATGGGTCAAAGTGGCTGTTTCTGCTGGTGGCCCTCTGCTCACTGAGTGTGGCATAAGTATAGCCCTGCTGCCACGCTGGCCCATACTTTTTAGTGATAGCATTGTCTAAGGAGAGACCTCACCTAGAGAGTCAGAGAGAGGGAGAGAGAGAGAGAGAGTCAGAGAGAAACCAAATCAGTGCTAGTGCTCGATTCCTGGGCCCCCATCACTCAGCCATATATTCACAATATAGAGAGACAGAAATTAAGTGATGTGTGTGTATACACAGTATAGAGAGAGCGAAAGAGGGTATACTTTATTGGATGCTGATTATACAGTACATGCTAGTCTCTTGAACAACATCCAAGGCACCTGGTCCTCTCTGCAGGTCAGACAGACAGAGAGTCTCCATCACAGTCCTTCTCTGGCGGCTCTAATGACAAAGTAAATCCAATGAGACGTTGGTGCAACACCGTGCCAGATGAACTCTGCCTGTGTCTCCTCTGTTTTACGCCGGGGCCTCACATAGATGTTCATAAACCCAATGAAGGAAGTCACCTCTAAACAGCGACCTAATGTCGCCTCGATGTTTGTCTCCACAACGGATGCGCGCGTCACTGTGCGCTTCCTCTGTCAAGGAGAAAAACCAGAGGTTGTCAGTCTCTGGCGTCCCTTGGCCCTTTTCCATCCAGATAATCCCAAGGGGTCTTCAGTCTTCAGCTGACAACACGGATCACTTGCAAACTTTTCCTTTACGTTCTTATGTTCAGCTAAGCCACAGCAGAACACTGAAAGACGAGGTCAGTTTTGGCTCGAGCTAAGTGGCTGTTTAATGATGTAACCTATTTCCCTTGAGAATGTTTCCTTTTCTGTCTGGTAATCAGTGGAGTCCCTATAAACAGCCTTCATTAATGTTAAACCAATCAATGCAAATGTTACTAGCCCTATTCAATAACACTGTGTAGTATTGTACCTATAAACAGGCTTGACTATTGTTAAACCAATCAATGCAGACGTTATTAGCCCTATACTAACCCTGTGTTGTAGGGTACCTATAAACAGGCTTCACTATTGTTTAACCAATCAATGCAGACGTTATTAGCCCCATTCTGTGACACTGTGTTTCGTGGTTAATTTAAGGGGAACGGTTGTAACTGGGCATTTAAAGAGAGGAATATACAGTGACAAGAGGCAGAAAGGTTGAGACGAGCAGTGATGGCATCCCATAGATGTATAAACGCCAAAGGGCAGCGCACACATGTTCCCTCCCAAACAAACACAACTATGGAAACACATCCACTACATGGCCATGTGGACTCTCAAGCACTAAACCAAAACACACACACACACACACACACACACACACACACACACACACACACACACACACACACACACACACCACTCACTGTGCCAAAGTTTTCTTGCATGCTCCGTAATAGGCTTGTCAGACTCGATTTACCTCCAAAGCGTCAGGCAATTAAAAATACAGGAGTATCTTCCTGGTGGATATGCTAGTCGAGAACACACGGAGAGGGTCATCAGCTTGTTAGGCTCTCTGGATGTTCACCACGCTAAACTGGAGCTAGTCACTCAGACTGGTGTGCGTGTGTGTGACTCTCTGTGTGTGTGTGTGTGTGTGTGTGTGTGTGTGTGTGTGTGTGTGTGTGTGTGTGTGTGTGTGTGTGTGTGTATGTGTGTGTGTGTGTGTGTGTGTGTGTGTGACTGTGTGTGTGTGTGTGAGCCCATGTATTTGTGCTTTCCCTCGCCTGCATAAAAGCCTTGTTAATATGAGTATCGTCGGCGGGTGCTAACCCATGCGTCCGTGTGTCTGTGGCAGCAGTTGTTTCATGCACCACAGACGGTGTCCGGAGGTTGCAATGGCACATGTTACGTGAGGAGCGAGGCGAGTCAACGAACAGCGCTTCAGATTCCACGACACGGCGATCATGACAAGTGGCTCCGTGGAGATGGCCTGGTGCGCGCAACCGTGTGATCGATGTTCACTGGGGGGTTGAGGAGAGTTTTCAAAATCTGTTTTCTTCCCACAAAGAATGGCTCGAGGGGGGGGGAGGGTAAAACCGTCGTCCTGGCAGACAAGGAATGCTGCGGTAACACTCGACTTTCCAGATTGCTTTGGGTGTTTTTAATTCGGCGGAGGAGTGTGTTGGGCCATTCAAGGAGACTGGAGAATGAAAAGCAATGAGTAATGCCAGAGAGCCAGAGCTCCCCCCGCTGTGCCAGAGCCACACTGTCTCCCAGGTGCGTTGCTTTGGCTACACACTCTCTCTCTATCTATTAGGATGTACCGCGTCGCTCGCTAGCATTGCGCTAACACTACCTGGACCAGGGCCACCCACCCACACAATGAACCCTCAGGATCTGCTCCGGGCGCTGCAGGACGTCTCAGGATGAGCGTGTGGAAGCACGTCATGTACACTTACGTCCGAGGCGTCGACCGTGGTTTGAAGGAACACGAATTGTGCCAAATTGAAATGCAGAGGCTGGGTGAAGGTAGCATCACCTCCAAACACGGCCGGTGTCCTAAGCCCGTAGAGGCTTTCCCGAACGGCCACGTGTGCCTGCTGTTCTGCTCGGTGCTCCCCGGCCTGATCTCGTTGTCGTGCAGGACGAGGAGGCGGAGAGGGCTCATCTGTGTCTCCAGCACGGCTGATTTACTACGGCCAGTTTGTCTGTGTGTGTTAGTGTGACACGGTGTCTGATTGAATTACCAGGGGAGCCCGAGCATCCTACACCAAACCCCATTAATTACCACCTCCAATTAGCACGGAGCCTCGTTTGCCTGTGTGTGTGTGTGTGTGTGTGTGTGTTTGTGCGTACTTCTGGGTGTATGAGAGTGTCTGTATGTGCCATGTGTGTAATAAGCGTATGCGACTTAGTGTGTGTCTGTGCACGTGAATGTGTGTGTGTGTGTGTTTGCACGTACTTCTGAGCGTTAAGTGTGAGTGTATGTGTGTGCCATGTGTGTATGAGTGTGTGCGACTCAGTGTGTGTTTGCACATGTGAGTGTGTGTGTGTGTGTGTGTGTGTGTGTGTGTGTATGGGTTTGGTTGCTGCTGCTGGATCCTAGGGCTAAGTGGCCCACTTCCTGTCCCGTGTCAGACCACGAGGGCACAGGCTTTTCACCAGTCACCTGTCCCTCTCTCTTCCTCGTATCCCCATCTCACCATCTCTCTCTCTCTCCCGCTC